>JANAVB010027599.1:5378509-5383509 GCA_029216955.1 Iris pallida
TTGTTTTTTATATTGTCAAATGAATTTATATACTGTACATATGTCTATAGGTTCTATACTAGGAATAATAACATTAAGTTTTTTATTTAGATATTTTTGAGTATTATATATATTATAGTATATCTTATTATATATATATAGATATCTATATATATTTTTTTTTTTTTTGGTGAAAAGGACTTTTATTGAAAATATAGGCGCAAAATGCCAAAGCCTATACAAGTAAGCGCGCAAACGCGGCCTGAACTAGAAGCTAAAACAGAAAGCAAAAGGCGCGAACACACGCACAGCAAAGATAGAGGCCCGTCCTAGGCCAGGGTCTCCCAGAACAGGTTGGACGTGAGAGCAACGCCTCCTCACTTGAAGCTTGTCTGATCACTTCCGGTAAATCGGGGTAGGGGGAAGTTGGCGCCCTTCATAGCGAATTTGTTTCTATTTTTCAGAGCACCCAAATACCGGCGGCTGCTACGATCTGATGCCCGTGTGAACGGACCAGGAGGCCAAGAGATCGTAGAAGCCCCCGGTTGGTTGACCCATGCGGAGCCTGTGATGAAGCTTGGACCAAATGTCTGCGGCCAATTCTCCCGAAGAAGGACGTGTTCGGCGGATTCCAAGTTGTGCTCCTCGCAGCAATGGCATTTAGAGGCAAGGCTGACTCCCAATGCCCCGATGCTGTCTCCGTCGGAATCTTGCGATGGAGAGCGCGCCAGATGAGGATGGACCATTTGATGGGGATGCAAGCCTGCCAATAATTGGCGTAGACCGTGTTCGGCACCCCGCCCCGCTGACAATACGTCTGGCGGACGCCAAAGTGAAAGTCCCACCGGATTGGGGACCATCTCCAAGTGTCGGTGTGTTGGAAATCCGCACGTTCGCTGCTAGTAGACGGCTGGCCGCCAGCTGGCCAAGCCAATCTCTGACCTTCCTCCCATTCCAACCGGAAGAGTCCTCCCATAGGTCTCTGATGGTGTACCCCTGAGCGTAAGGATGTTGGGCTGGATGATCTCTGTACCTAACCACCCCCGACAGGCCAGGGAGGGCCGTCCCCCAGTTGAAGGTGGATCAGGGTTCAGTGGTGGCGCGTCCCCGTGTGATACGGCGCCAAGAAGACAGGATCTGCTGTTTGTGTTCGCCTCCGACAGGTGAGAGAATCTGGATATCTTGCTCTCATGAACTTAGTCCATAGAGGTCTCGGTACGCAACTTCCACCACAGCTTTAAGGAGCATGCATCCACGATGTGGGTGAGTCTGCAGAAGCCCAGTCCACCACTGCTAGTGGGTTTGGCCATCGAATTCCAACCGGCCCAGTGATGTTTGTCCTTGTTATCGCTTTGACCCCAGAAGAACTTGGCAAAGAGATTCCAGAGAGTGTAGCACCTTCATAGGGGGGAGCAAACGACCAGGTGTACATCGGGATGGACGTTAAAACGTGCTTGATGAGGATCGTTTTAACCGCCCGGGGATAAGGTGGCATTGTGCCATCCAGTGATAATTTACGAATTTTATCAGCAAGGTGGTCATAAATGCCAGCGTTGGCCCTGCCGTATACCAGCGGGCAACCGAGTAGATGAAGGGGGGGTAAGCCGTTCTGAAGAGGTCTTGGCGAGCAAGGAGGAGTGGGTTCTGTCAGCTTTGTGATGAGTGTAGATGACGCTCTTGTTATTGTTGACACGCTGACCCAGCAGTTAGTATAGCTGGCGATCGTGCTCAAAACAACCTCTATCGAACCGCAATCTCCAGCAGAGAAGATGAGGATATCGTCCGCGTATGCCAGGTGCGTGATGAGGGGCATCCGGTGGTGGTGTGGAAATGATTGAAGCCGGCCTTACTAGGCATACTGTTGAGGTTTCTGCTGAGAGCTTCAGCCGCAATAATGAAGATGGTGGGATAGCGGGTCTCCTTGTCTAACCCCACGGGTAGCGAAAGAAACCTGCAGCCTGACCGTTAATCACGGTGGAGAACCACACATTGTTGATTGATCTGAAGACGATGTCAATCCAAGTTTCGGAGAAGCCGAAGGCCCTGAACACCCATATCATGAATTGCCAGTCCAGCCGGTCGTAAGCTTTTTCCATATCAAGTTTGATGGCAACGTTCCCCCCCTGGATGGGAACTTCATGTACGTGATCATCTCTTGCGCCAGAAGGATGTTTTCAGTAATGTTGCGCCCTTTGACGAACCCGCTTTGTTCTTCGGAAATGATCTTAGGGAGAAGGTCGGACATCCGATTGGCGATGATCTTGGAGATGATCTTGTTGGTGAAGGTGCATAGGCTTATCGGACGAAAGTCCTTGAAGGTTTCCGGGTTGTCTTTTTTGGGAATAAGGATGATATTGGCGCAGGAGATAGCACTGGGGTATGTAGCCCCTTGGAGAAAGGCCATAGTGGCTTCGAGTAAGTCGTTTTTAATGATGTCCCAGCAAGCTTTGAAGAAGACTCCGTTGAACCCGTCTGGTCCCGGAGCACTTTGCTCGCTAATGGACCAGACCGCAGCTTTGACCTCCGCCTCATTAGTGGTTGCTAGCATTCTCGTTGTCAATATCGGTAATGAGAGGGGGTATGACCGACAATAGCGTCTCGTCTCTAGCGACCCCTCCTTGGTGAATAGACTAGAGAAGAAGGTCACGGCAGCGCCCTGATCCCTCCTGATCGTCAATCAAGTTGCCATTGTCGTCTAGGATCTGATGTAATGTTAATTTGTTCCTGCGGCCTTTAACGCAAGCATGAAAAATTTGGAATTGCGGTCGCCGTCGGTGTCCCATGTCAATCTGGCTTTTTGCTTCCAGAATTCATTCTCCACTCTCAACCTGGATTTAAGCAGAGCTCTGGCGAGGTTTAGGGAGGAACGGGTCTCCGCGAGTTGGAAATAGCAAAAGAGGACTCAGCGCGGGTACGTCGTCCTCCGCCTCGCGGATGGCCTGGAAGATATCTCCGTAAGCCTCTCTGCTCCAAGAAGATAGGGCTTTACGAGTGTCTTTGAGCTTAGACGCCATCCGGATCAAGGTTCAGAGTCGGAACGGAGTTCCAAGCCGAAGCAATGACGTTTTGGAAATGCGGGTGGTGGCGCCAAAAGTTGAGGAAGCGGAAAGCTTTCTTGTTGCCTGCATGATTGCTTTTGATTTGGACAAGAAGAGGGGAGTGATCCGATTCTGGGTTGAGGTAGGAGAGGTTGGTGATCAGGCCCATGTCGGACCATCCGTCGTTGATCATGGCCCGATCTAGTCGGGAGTACTGTCGCCTGTGGCCTTCTTGCATGTTGCACCAGGTGAAAGTGCTGCCGATGAAGGGGATTGGGGTAGGTTTCCGTGGAAGTGAAATTATTGAAATCATCCATAGCTGGCTTGGGGGGGGCGCCCGCCGGACTTCTCCTCAATGCACGCCACCGTGTTAAAATCACCGATGCAAAGCCACGGCATGCCCTGCGGATGAATCCTCAAGAGGTCTGCCCAGAGCTGTCTACGCTCTGGGGTGTCGCAACTGCCATGTACAGCTGAGATGACGGCTCTGGACTTTAGAGTCGGGTGTTCTACCCAGTAAGTGAGAGCCTGGGAAGAGTCGTGGATGGTGCCGAATTGGAACTCTTGAGCGAGAAAGATCCAGATGTCGTTGCCGCCTGCGATAGCGTGCAGGAAGCCAAGTTTGAGTTGAATGGCTTTAAGTCTTTTATGAGGGATTTTAGGTTCGATAATGATTAAGAGGTCAATGCGGTGAATCTTCTTGAGGCTGATAATTCTGTTCATCGACGATTTGTTCCCGAGCCCTCTTACATTCCAGGAGATGATGTTAAGCATCAGATGGAGAAAGGGGGTGGGATTGGTTGTGCTTCGAGGCAGATCTTGTGGTCCTTGCCGTCGTCTGCTTTTGTTTGTTTTTTTTGCTTTTCTTCTTGTTATTTTTTTGGTTGGGGCGCTACTGACTCCGTGGCTCCCTGACTCCTTGATAGGCCCGTCTGGATCTCTGCTACCTTCTGCGGTCGCGTGTGTGATTTGGTCATCGTCCTGCTCTTTCAGGGCGCAAAAGGGGTTGCCACGATCCAGAAACCCAGCTTCCTTGGCCTGCCAGAATCTGCCTGTTAAGATGTGGGTGTGGGAGGGTTGAGCGTCCTTTGCGGGAGTTGGATGTTCTGCGTCTGCCCGAATGGCTTCGGGCTGCTGAAGGCTGGTAGCCGACGCGATCTGCCCCGGTTGATGAGAATGCTTAACCAGAGGTGAGAGGGAGGGAGGCTTCGAGGGAGGGGGGATTGTTGACCTCTTGTTGAGTTTGGATGATTTGGGTGTGATCCGCGATCGAGTTGTCGCTGATCTTAGGGGAATCTGGTTGCTCGGAGGTGATGGGATGGGGAAAGCTAAGCTCTCTGTGTGCTTCTTCGGAAAGGGTGTCTGATAGGAGTTCGAAAGAGTTATGGATGCCAGCTCTCTGTGTCTCAGAAGGGGTTCTGAGAGGAGTTCGAACGCATTGTGAGTGCTAGTGGGGGGGATGAAGGGGACGATGTCCCGACTGGTATTGGCAGTCGTCTGGGGTGGGGGAGGGCCTGACCATTGATCGGAAGTGAGGGGTCAGGGTTGGTTTGTGGATGGTGGGGGCGGGTTCTTTTTGAGCTGTGGGCACGCTAGGAGTGCGCAGGAATTTCTTCTTTAGTTCCGGATGAGCGCGGAAGCAGTGTTGCATTTGATGGCCACTCATCTGACAGTATTTGCAGTATAAGATGTTGTTGTCATAAATCAGCTCCTGACTGTGGGTAGTGTCTCCGAGCTCGATTTGTATGAGTTTCGGTGGGTCGCCGGTGAGGTCTAGCTCCACGCATATCTTCGCATAGTTGCACTTGGAAAGGTTGCGAGTTTCTTCCGCGATGGCAACCAGGGTCCCGAAAGAGCTGGCGATGCGTTTGAGGGCGGCTGCGTGGAAGCAAACCAGGGGGAGTTGGGGAGGTGATCCAGGTGGAGATGATTGTTGAGTCGAATTTGGGGTTGAAGTCTGGAGTCCATTTGACCACTCTCGCG
>JANAVB010027599.1:5388509-5588509 GCA_029216955.1 Iris pallida
AGGCAGGGCTGTCGTCGCCTTCCCGAGCCTCTATCGTCACCCCCAGAATCTAAATAAACAATTGTACTTAGTCTCTATACCTAGGCTTTCGTCCCTAGGCTTTCTTTGTACAAGCGAGTTTGTATTGTGAGTTTAAGTTCAGTCCTCCCATAAAACTGTTCTGTACTTTTATAATCAATGGCAAACACGATGGCGACTCTGCTGGGGACAAACTTCTCCACGGCTGAGGAGTTGGTGACGCAGTCGAACGCAGCCAAGCTTGGCTCCACGCAACAGAAGATGGTCGTCCGTTCGTCGACCAACAAGCGTTTGAAGAGATGTTCTCTGAAGGAAGTGCTGGCCCGATCCAGAAGCGAACCCGCACAAAGAAAGCTCGCTGCGAGTGGAGGCCAAAATTGTTTGCTCCTTCACAAGCTCTGGACGGGGTACTCTCTGCTACCAAAGACGGCGAGGGTGATTCTCATACGGCTCCACCTCGAGCCACAGAGAACTCTGCTGTCCCCAAGTCTTGAAGAGGAAAGCATTACAATGCCGGACTTGCAGGGACAAAGAGCGACTCTATACGGCCCAAGAAGAAGTCGAGCACTCCTATGGCCAAGTCTGTCAACCACATGCAGAGGCTCATGCGGGTGGATCCACCGGCCGCATGAAGAAAATCCATGCGGCCAGATCATCCAGCCGTATGAAGAAGACTCATGCGACTGAGACTTCCAGCCGCATGAAGAAAGCTTATGCGGCTACGTCTGCCAGCCGCATACGGACCAACGATGACAGCCGCATGACGCCTACTCCCCCGGCTCTGTCTTCGATCGCCTCTCGTACGGTCATGATCTCTTGTGCTCCCAATAAGATATGTCTGACTCTCTCCAGTATCACTTAGACTCTTCCTACTATGTACCCATGCGCACTAGAGCGAAGAAGTCTAAAGCAGCGCGAGCCTGGCGAGTTCGGTCCGCTGATTTGACCTCTGACCATCCGAGCGTTCCGTATGCTGCTACGCAGGCCTCGGATGGGAAGTTGTACAGAACCACTCGAGTCCAGCCCCCGGCGGCAGACGAACAGAGAGGTTCGCAAAAGTCCCCCAAAATCCCGGGAGCAAACATGGTCGGTCCAGACCCATCTGACTTGCGTGAGGCCATCCTCCACAAATGCAAGGAAAGAGAAGATGCATATGGGTACAAAGAGTCCTCTCACGGACGTCACTGCACCCAAGTCATCGTCAACTGCTGCTGCGACAGCACGGCGATACGAGAAGACCGAAAGTCTGTCTTTCAAAGACTGCAACAGCCATCTTCAGAAGACTACCCGTCGCCTCCTACAAATCCGCTTGCAAAGTCCCCGCTGATGGAAGGGGAAGAAGACAAATGTTCCCAGCCCGAAGATTTCAACCACTGCGACTAAAAGACTGTCGTCCAAACGGGTGCCCACCACCGGAGTTTTCTAAGGTACTCATTCTAAGACAAAATCTGCTACAGTGGGAGATTCGTCGTCCACAACACAGGGGGTTACTGGGGCTGGGGGTAGCACCCCTCCGAGCCTCCACAGCAATCCGATGTTCCGAGAAGACGAGCCAGGGGAGACAACTCTCCCATCGGATACAGCAAACCTCGACGTCCCCGAGGACGACCACAACTCCCAAGATGAGGCAAACTCGGAGACTGGGGTACTGTTCCTTCCGAGTCTGAATCAGAAGGGAACATACCCACATACCCCGATGACTTCTCACTATAGGGGTACGATTCGGAGGGCGCTTCATCCACCGCTCCGTCTCTCTCTCCTCATGTGAAGACGGTATTCATGACAGACAGCAACCAAGGTGGTTCCAGTGATCGCCAGCGCATCGACGGTCTCGAAGCCATATTGCTTGCTTTGGTCAAATCTATAGACGAGATTAAAGCGGCCCTTCCAACTCTGCAAGGAGGAACGCCTGGCCAAACAAGCGCGGGTCCCGCGGTCAATGCGGACTCGAATTCAGCGGTACCAAACCCGGGCAATGATCCTCCTGAAACAACGGCCCCCACCGCCGTGGATGAGGCCCACGAAGCGAGAAGAGAGGTCCAAGAGCTCCGAGCCATGTTCTATGCTCGAGAAAACTCTCAAGACCTCAGAATACGGCAACCGTACCCTGCTGCATGGAGGGACGTTCCATTCCCACCAAGATATAAGCCGTTCAACATCATTCCTTATGATGGCAAGACCTCAGCAAATCGATACATCACTTACTTCGAGGTCACCACCGACCATCTGCCCCATGACGATGCCATTCTCATACGATTATTCATCGGGGCACTGTAAGGAGTCGCCTTCGACTGGTATCGCAATCTACCGGACAATTGCATCCACTCCTTCGCTGGCTTCAAGCACATGTTCTTGGAGAGGTTCTACGAAGTAGGGTAGGACATTACCATGTCTACCCTCATGGACGTCGTCCAAGGGAAGAAGGAGCTAACAAGAAACTACATCGAGAGGTTCCGCCAAACCGCCATAAAGTTGCCCTCTGGAAACCCGGATTCCTCCTTAATTGAAATTTGCCAAAAGAGACTGCTTTCAATAATCAGTCTCTGGATGGGCGAAAGTCAATTCAAGGATTGGAAGACGTTCATCATCAGTGCCACAAGCGCCGAAGAACGACTGAAGAAGGCTCGCCAACTGGGATTGCACATCTCGGACGGAGAGAACAAGGGCAAGCGTCCCAATAATGATAATGGGGGTAGCCCCTCCAACAATCGGGACAGCAGGGGAAAGTAGGCTATGGTGGCCGATACAGTACAAAAACCTGAGCCAAAGCCAGCAGACAAACAATGGCCGCAAATCACTTACTCCTTCGAAGACGGCCACGTCAAGCCCATCTTGGACATGCTCATACAAGGAGACAGAATTCAGCTTCCTCCACCAAGACGGGAACCACGACCGGCAGAGATGGAGAACCCAAAGTACTGCCATTATCACCGCTACGTCCACCATACTACATATGACTGCTACCAGCTAGAACGGTACATCCAAAACCTCATCGATTCGAATGCCCTGGCTATCGATTTCGAAGAGGTAACCGTGGCCAGCCAACATGGTGTCAGTACAATTCGGCAGTTTCCCTCCGACGGAAACTCAAGACGGAGTAGTCCCCATCCCTCTGGCAACAATGGAGATCGCTAATCTTCCACCTCCCCGAGATCAGGCTGCTGGTCTAGTGCCTCTCACCACATCACGAGGGGAGGTCATGTGGATCCATCCAGACTTGGTATCGGAAGTCACTCGGTCCACATCATCTTATCTGCAAAAAGAATGGAAAAGTCAGGTCCTGCCGCACAATCTCGGCAGACATCGAAGAAGCTACAGCCGTAGTCACGCGGTCCGGGCACAATCCCAACCTGTGGCTGACAACCCGACTGAAGATCATCAGCCCGCTACAACCGACGCTCCGAGACCGGCTCAGCCTCCGACGACCGACAAGCCTAGGCCGAAGGAAACTCTCTTTGACAAATCCCTCCGAAAAGAGACACCACAGGGGCTGGAGAGGCCCTACAACTTTGACATCTTGGCACAATTGGCCAACACACCGACCAAGTTGTCATTATACGAGCTTCTGAGACTCTCAAAGGATGTTCGTACGACTTTGAGCGATGCACTCCAAAATATCGACGCGTACTTGGCTCAGGTCAACCTCACGGGAGAAAACCCGCCTGCAGATCTCCAAGATTCTTACAAGGGAGCAACGCCCAACATTATCTTCACTCCGCAAGACATGCTCATCAAAACCAACCTGCATGATCGCCCGCAATACTACACTGGATACATCGGTGACGTAAAGGTGGATCAGATGCACATTGATCCTGGCTCTTCTATAAGCATTATCCCGAAGGATCTGTTACATCATCTCCGCATCCCTATGCATCGCCTGACGCCTACAAGCACCGCCATTAGCGGTTTCAATTCGGGCAGGAGCTACCCAATTGGGAAGATTCATCTGAAGTGTCAGATTGGCGATCTCCAATCAGAAGTCACCTGCTACGTTATAGATGCAGACACTTCTTACAACATCCTCTTGGGGCGTCCGTGGATTCACGATTATATGATCGTGCCTTCCACGCTGCACCAGTGCTTCAAATATGTCGACAAACACGGCTTCGTGAGGACATAATTTGCTGATATCGATCCCTTCAAAGGGGTCGAATCCTGCTACTCAGACTCCTGCCTATACGAAAAGTCGAAGAGGCACCTTGATGAAGGAGATGTGCAAGCTCGTACCGAGACAACCACAGATCAGAAGCCTCTGACGATCCACCTCCAAGCTCGCAAACCTGGCAAGTCAGCACCCCTGACCGCCACTCTGCGTAAGGACGCAATCAGCCTCTCAGCGTAAGAAGAGCAGATGATAATCCGGCTGCCAAGGTCTGGCCAAGTGCCAAGACCCACAACGGAGCCGCTGACAATTAGGCTGTTGAGAGCCGGCCAGCCTCAAACGGAGAAGCTTAATCCCTCCGACAAGACAATGACGATACGCCTTCCCAAGAAAGGTCGTCACCCCGATGCAAGACCTGAACTTCTAGCGAACCAACCACTCCCGCCCAGCATCAAGTGCCAAGCTGGGGGTCGCTAGTTTGCCAACAACTCCACGCTCTAAACCGCTCACGATCAAGCTGCCCAGGTCCTCCTCCCAGTCTTCGTTTATACAGGGGGTAGCTAAAGAGGAACCGGAGCTAGCCAAGTATGTGGCTGCCCATACTGATGTTCCCTCTGCAGATGATGTAATTCCCTAGAAAAGATACCTTACTTCATCAATAAAGGGCTATCTTTGAACTACCTCGAGCTTAATAAGCTTGTACAATGTATGCTATGAACACGGTATAGGCACTCACCTATACACACAGGTAACAAATGTGCACACCGCAATCCAGCTTACTCCAGCAGAAGACGCTTACCACATAATCGAGGGAGGGGACTATCCGATCATCTTCTGCCGGAAGGACGATCCGTATCCCTTCACCATAGAAGAAGTTGACCTTGGATCAGATGCCGGAAGACTGCCTCTGTATCTTTATAGCCCCCAATCTAAATATCTCATGGAGAAATGATCTGGAGACGACGCCAGGCTTGAACTACGATACTGGGCGACGATTACCTTTAAAGCCACCAGTCCCGGCAGGCAAACCACGGGACTACTATAGCAAGACTCGATATGGATTAGGGTATGTAACACCCACGACAACCCTGAGAGTTCAGATGAAGAATGTGACTGGCATTCACATTCGACCGGGTCACCAACTTCTGACTCTGATACCAGCATCGGAGATGTACTCAGATAAGTCTTGTCAGTCAACATGGCATTCATCGACGCTTATGAAGAAGACGAAGACATCTCCGAAATTCTCGAGCTAGAGCCGTGGGCCCAGCAGTTGGATGCACAATGGGAAAAGCGGTTCGAACTGAGGGACCCTCCTACTGAAGATGAGGTTATCCAGGTCGACCTCGACAGCGAATCTTCTCTAAAACCAATCTTCGTCAGTAAAACTTAACAGACAAGAGCGAAATCACTGCTAAACTTGTCAAGGAATACATTGATGTGTTCGCATGGAGCTATGAAGACATGCCGGGGTTAAATCCCGATATTGCTCTTCACAAGCTCAACATTCGGCCGGACGCAAAGCCAGTCAAGCAGCAACAGCGACGCTTCCGTCCAGGCATCATGGATGCGATCGAAGCCGAAGTCAACAAACTGATAGCCAGCGGTTTCATACGTGAAGAGCAGCATCCCAAATGGGTCGCCAACATAGTACCGGTCCTCAAGAAGAACAGAAAGATCCGAATCTGTATTGACTTCCGTAATCTGAACGAGGCGTGTCCCAAAGATGAATTCCCCCTCCCTATCACAGACATCATGATTGACAACACCTGCGGCTTCGAACGCATGTCATTTATGGATAATTCTCGGGTACAACCAAATCAAGATGTCTCCTGACGATGAAAAGTATATTCATTTCGAACACCAATTGGCACATACTGTTACACAGTCATGCCTTTCAGTTTAAAGAATACTAGCGCCACATATCAACGAGCCATGAGTATCATCTTCAGAGACCACTTGCGAAAGACGGTAGAATGCTATGTTGATGACATCGCCGTCAAGAGTCGCCGCAAGAAGACCATCTACAGGATCTGAGGACGGTATTCGATCTGATGCGAGCGCACAATTTGAAAATGAACCCTACGAAATATTTTTTGGGCGTATCTAGCAGAAAGTTCTTAGGTTTCATCATCAGCCCAGGGTATTCATGTAGACCCTGAGAAGACGAAGGCAATTATGGAGATGGGTCCCCCGAAAAATCTCCGCGAACTCAGAGGCCTTCAAGAAAGGCTAGCTTACATCAGAAGATTCATCTCTAACCTCTCCGGGCGATGTCGACCATTCACCCACCTCATGAAGAAAGGTGTCTCGTTCGTGTGGGACGAAGAATGCCAGCGTGCCTTCGACAGCATCAAAGAATATTTGTCAAATCCTCCAGTCCTGGTGGCTCCGGTTGCTGGAAAACCATTCTTGCTCCTTACGTGCAATGGAGCATTCCCTCGGAGCTCTGCTGGCACAAAACAACGATACAGGCCATGAGCAAGCCATATATTACCTCAGTCGAATGATGATTGGGCCAGAGCACCGATACACCGCTGTGAGAAGGAATGCCTCGTCCTGGTGTTTGCCATTCAGAAGATGCGACACTATGTTACTGGACAAACCATACATGTGATCTCACGAGTCAACCCTCTTAGGGTCCTCATGACTAAACCAGGGGCACTCAGCTCTCGCCTCGCTACATGGGTAATATTGCTGTCCCCTTATCATATGATCTTCATCCCGCAAAAGGCTGTCAAAGGTCAAGCCCTGGCAGACTTTTTGGCAGCCCACCCAGGCTCAGAGTCGTCGAGGATATATGAAGAAATCCTATGAGTCGCCGACTCGAATGCAGCCTCTCACGATAACATATGGCGGATGTTCTTCGACGGTGCTTCAAGAACAGGACCCAAGGGCAACATCATTGTCGGAGTCGGGTGGTGCTGGTTTCTCCTTCCGGATTGGTGATTAACCACGCTTACTCCCTCACGGAACCCTGCTCTAACAATGTGGCCGAGTACAACTCTAGTCATTGGCCTCCAACTTGCAAGGGAACTGGGGGTAGAATATCTCGAAGCATACGGCATTCTCAGTTAATCGTCAATCAAATCGGGGCTCATACGAAGTTCGCCACGAAGACATATCCCCTATCACCAAATAGCGATCGACATCATCTCGTCGTTCGAGGGGTTTTTCATCGAACACGTCCCCAGACTCCGAAATATCGAAGCCGATGCCTTAGCAGGCCTGGCCGCTTCCCTAGCAGTACCGAATCATACCCATCAATCGGTAGACGTGATAGGCCACGAGCTGGTCTGCCCCAAGAACAATGTTCAATTCATGGCAAGTTATTCCGCTCAGGCGATTGATGATGCCCCAGATTGGAGACAACCATTCATCGACTTCGTCGCTACGACATCCTCCTCGAGAACCCAAAGGAGGCCACCTCTATTAGACGGCATTCCCTCAGATTCTTCTATGATACAGAGACAAAAATGCTGTATCGGCGATCCTACGATGGATTATTACTTCGGTGTCTGTCAAACGCAGAAGCCAAAGAAGTCGTACGAGAAGCGTATGACGGTGTCTGCGGGGCCCATCAGCCTGGTCCTAAATTGCAAGACCGTCTTCGCCGAATGGGCTACTACTGGCACGATGGTAGCGGATGCGATAGACTATGCAAGAAGGTGCAAAGCCTGCAAGTCCATGCGGACTTCATTCACCAGCCATCCGAATTTCTACATCCGACAGTGGCATCCTGGCCTTCGAATCATGGAAATGGATATCATTGGTCCAATTACTCTACCTCCTTCCTCCCGTGGACATCGCTTCATACTTGCGATCACGGATTACTTCTCCAAATGGGCAGAAGCCGTTCCACTTGCAGAAGTCAAAACTTCGAACGTGATCAGCTTCCTCAAGCATCACGTCATCTATCGCTTTGGACTGCCCCGAAGGATCATCCACGACAATGGTCCGCAGTTTGCAAGCCACGCCTTCTACCGGTTCTGTGATAAGCACCGCATCCATAATTTTGCTTCGACACCATACAACACAGCAAATGGGTTGCAGAGGCATTCAATAAAACAATCACAAACTCCTCAAAAAATTTGTCTCTTCCAACAAACGCGACTGGAATGAGAAGCTAGGTGAATGTTTATGGGCGTACCGTACTACAGTCCGAACAGCTACGGGAACACACCATTCTCTGGTGTACGGGAGTGAGGCAGTTCTCCCATTAGAGACCCAAATACCCTCACTCCGCGTCGCCCTCACTTATCAATTGACGACGGATGATAACTACCGATGTTGACTATAAGAGTTGGAGGCCTTAGATGAAAAGCGTCTCCTAGCTCAGCAAAGGATCGAACTATACCAAGCACGCATCTTCGGAGCCTTCAACAAAAAGGTCAAGATCAGAACATTCAGGTGGGCGATCTCGTTCTGGCAGTACGGAGACCGATGGTCATGACTCACAAGACCGCCGGCAAGTTCCAGCCAAAATGGGAAGGCCCATTTGTCATTGAGGCCGTATTCTCCAACGGAGCCTACCGCCTCGCAAAACAGAATAGGGATTTGCTCATGTTACCCGTCAACGGCAAGTTCCTGAAGAAATACTATGTCTAAACGACATTTTTTGAGTCACGTGCCCGCTAGCACCGCTGAACTCACCCTTACAATTTTCCCAGATCATCGAGTCATGTGTCCGCTGGTACCGTGAACTCACCCTCACAATTTTCCAGATTTTTGAGTCACGTGCCCGCTGGTACCGCTGAACGCACACTCACCATTCTTCAGATTTTCGAGTCATGTACCCTCTCGTATCGCTGAACTCACATCCACACATCCCAGATTTTTGAGTCATGTGCCCTCTGGTGCCCCTGAACTCACACTTTCATAAATATCGAGTCATGTACCCGCTGGTGCCTCTGAACTCACATCCCGGTCACTCTTTCAGATAGTAAGTCATGTATGATCATACCTCTGAACTTTCTTCCTAGAAGAGATCCTCCCTCATGATCCAATACCCGCACTTCCAGTACACAAAAAGGGTAAGTGATCCACAAATTTCTAAAACGGCCATGTCCTCATTACCTCTGAGTCGTTTCACTTCCGCCAAAAAATCACACCCCTATATAGAACTTCCATGTCCTCATTACCTCTGAGTCGTTCTATGTACCCCCTCTTCATTGAGCCCACTCCTGCCATATCCTCATTACCTCTGAGTGGGAAGGCTCCGTAGAAGAAACCTTCATACTTGCCATGTCCTCATTACCTCTGAATAAGTATGTCGATTCCCTTTCAACCTATTATCTGTACCCATAACTGGAGTACGACAAGGATAATAGGTCCACAAACGTCCTCTGTTGACCACAAATATCCTCCGTGAATTCACTCCTGCCATGTCCTCATTACCTCTGAGTAGGAAGGTTCCACGATAAAACCTTCATACTTGCCATGTTCTCATAACCTCTGAGCAAGTATGTCGGTTTCCTTTCATCCTATTATCCGCATCCTAAACCAAGGTACGCCAAGGATAATAGGCCCACAAATATGCTCTGCTAAGTTTCTTAGCACAAGCCCACCATCTCATCATGCCCCGGGAGCCCAGCTGCTCTACGGCATTCTTTTTCCCTATACCAAGAGCACCCATGACCACTTTGCCGTAGCTGTTCCAGATATCCCAACCAAACTTGTCATCCGTACCTAAAACCAAGGTATGCCATGGATGACGAGTCCACAAACAAGTCCCCGCGGGACAGACACCACCATCATATCATAGGTACAACAAGCAATGCAAATGAAGGGTAGAATTGAAAGTACTCTTTATTTGAAAGAAGAACAAAGCATTACATTTTTGGGACCACGTTCCTCTAAAAAGAAAACATGAACAAAGCAAAAGAAAGAAAAAGCCGACGACATTTCGGTATTACTCAATTCTAGGAGACGGCGTCTCACTGAGGTGGTCCCCCGCTCAATCCGCTGTCGAGCCCGACGCTCAGCCTCCCGGGATAACCGCTCCCCATCGTCCAAATCCATGAGCGCCTGGCAGTCATCTTCCAACTTCTTCAGGGCAGTTTCTAGATCAGTCGAAGCTTGATTAACCCTGTCAGCCTCTCGAACAATAGCCCCTTGTCAGTACGGGCAACCTCAAGTTCGGACTCCAAGAAAGTCAACTTCCTCTGAAGTACGAGAATCTACTCCCGTGTCAATAATCTCACGAGAGGCAGTCTCCTCCCGAGCTGTGACGTCTTCATTCGCGTGACTCAATTGATCATACCGATCAGATAAATCGCTGAGGTCCTTCAGTATGGCCGACCTGGTTTTATCCTGAGCAGCTTTAGTCCTCTCTATGACGGCGATAAGGGAACCTCGCTCCTCATTTATAACAGCAGACAGATCAGCCTGCCGTAATACCCGGAGCTCGGCCACCAGCCGATCAGTCTCTAATAATTTCCTCCAGAAATGCGGCCATCCCTGCATCACCAGGGAGATTCCTAAGGATATCAACTTACCCTGGGCGCATTGCGGGCCAAGGTGAAGGACGTCCCTCTTTCCACGGCAGCTTCTATTCCCCTCTTCAAATGACGATGTAAAGTGGCAACCACGTCCTGTAACGCATCGTCCAAAACCTCTGCAGAGGATGGCGTCAGAGGAAGCAAGGACGGCAACATCCGAGGAGTGACGCTGGAGCTTACCACCAGAGGAACAGAGTCTGAGCAGAATGATGCATGAATGGCAGCTAACTCGTCTTCCGCCGCCTGAGAGCTTGGATACTCGGTAGGGCAGAATGGTCGATCCTCGGAGCCACCGGAGCAGAGGATGACGCAAGGACCATCGTTCCCCGCCCGACTGCCCCGATACCTGGCCCGCTAAACTCGAGCCCCCAGAAGGCCCATCAAAACGAGTCGGATGGTGAGGGTGTACACCCCTCTCCACCAGTGCCCCTTCGGCTGGGTTTGTCTCAACAATGTCCATCCTCGGCACTGGAGAGCAGGACCTGTATGCCCAGAATAATAATCAATCGACGTAACCCGAAGGACGTAATGATATAGCAGATAGGCCTCCTCACAGGTTAATATTCGGCTTATCTTACCAAGGGTGGAGCATGGAGGCTGCAGCTCATTCACAGCTGGCATAGTCTCCTCATCCGCAATCTCTAAATTAAGCTCGACAGCGTCCTCTGTCCCCGTCACCTCGAAGGGGGATACGCCTCGATCAGCATCGTCTCGAGGAGATCCCGCGATCCTAGAGACAGATTCACAGAAGCCCCCGCCATCCCGGGTCACCACCTCGCATCTTGAGACTCCTCTTCTTCTCTTGACACCTACAAACGGGGAAGAAAATGATTAAAATCAAAGCTAGAAGGAAAGAAGGAAGGAAGAATCGGGAGCGGTTTGGTTACCTCTGACACGGATTGACCTCTTCTCCACTTTCTCTTATAGTTAGCTGGCGGTGTCTGGTTGCAACCAGCTTCGGGAGCGAGATATACCGCCAGCAGGAGAAACTTGCCTGCTGTGCTTTGGAGCAGGGCCAAGCGCAACGGGTGGCTGATCCTCCAACATCTCATCTGCAAGATTGGCGGCTGATCCACCTCTACGTCTGCCGCCGGAGGGTAGAGTCATCTCCATCATGCTCGTTGCCCTCATCATCCTCAGCCACAAATCCAAATCTGGCACTTCGGCTCTGGTCTTTCTCTTCTTGGCCCCTTGAGATCCTTCTCCAGGCCGGTACCAACAATAAAACTGGCACCCGGGTTAAAGCCGACCGGAGGTTTGTTTGCCATGACATGGTACAAGGCTGCCATGTACAAGATCTCCACTGACCTTAATGGCAGGGACTGAAAAAATGGTACGGGTATGGAATGTGTCGTAGTATTGCCAAGCCCTGATACCATCAAGAAGGCTGCCTTCAAAGCCCAGACAGGAGCTGGGATTGTCTAAACAAAGCTGGCTGTATCCAAACTCACGGGCAAACCTGCTAGGTATAAGGCTCCAAAAAACAGTATTACGGTTACGATACACCAGATGTGCGGGGCGGATGTTACGCAGCCATAGGAGCATCTGGCGTCCAGAAGCTGAGGGGGCGCAATACCGTCAAGATGTACACCCTCTATGTCCCTGGTGGTAAAGCAGGGACGGATACGAAAATATGATACTTATCTGCCCTCGCCAAAGCCACCCGGCAAGCCCGCATGGTCTCACATTCCTAAGGCTCATCGCGATAGCGAAGATAAATGCGTCAGCTTCAGTCACACCGTCTTCAGAGCCCAGTCTCATCAAAGACGGATAATGTATCAGCAGCCACCCCATCAAATAGTAATAGGGCAACTCAGTTCGTTCAAAATCCTTGGTCACGTCGCGAGCAATGACTTTGGATGTGAAGGTACGAAGGCCATGGTGTATGCTGCACACCACATGCAAAACTAACTTCACAGCCGGAAGGATGAAGTTACGACTGATTCTCTCGATAAAACCAGCCACTCCAGAGACTACACAGTTTCGCAGCCATACCATTAAAAATCCTGCCAGGCGCTTTTTCTGAAAACTCTTGGGTATCCTGGTAGAAATAACCGAAAGAGTCAGTTTTACTCCCAAATCTGTCATTGGTGGTGGCCACCCTCTTAGCCGACGACACCAAGTCTTTCACCGCCTCCCGGGATCGAGGGCGACGGGAAGTAATTCATCCTAAGGCATCTGTCGGGAAGAGATAGTGCACCCAGTCCTTGGTATGGGGAGCATTCCCTTCCGAATTATCTTTTCTGGCCGTCTGATGACATGTGCTGTAGTGGCATAATATCTCTTGATAAAGGGGCACGAATCCTGATACTGTCTTTTCAAATCTTCGAACTCCTCATTCGTGGGAGTATACGCCTCAAAAGCTTCGTCCCCCCAAGGAAGCTTGGAGACCGCGTGCATTTCATGGAGCGCAAGCCCCATTTCCCCTATGGGTGTATAGAAGGTTCCCGTACGACAATTATACATCTCCAGCAGAGACATGAACAACTTCTTGTTTATGGGCAAACCATGGCTGGTGCCCCGAATGACATGGTAAAGACCAATCTCACACAAAAAGGCCTCGTACTTTTGCAAGATCCACGTAGACAGATTGGTCCACGAGGAACAGGATGTGTCCAACTAGGGAGCGTCAACCGACCGATGGGGTAGGAGCCCTTCCGAACAAGTTGATTTATAAAAGTGTCGGCGGTAGAAAATGTAAATTGGGGCCCGGCACGTTCAGGAAAGTACATGGGACCAATCCCGTTATAGAACAGCTGGGTGCACCTTGCCTGCAGTCACTGACTTCATGCTGCTATTATATGGATGTCTCCCACAAACATCCCACCTCGGGTAGGAGTTAAAGTCTCTCCCATCTTCCGGTCTAGTGGAAGCATATTGAACCAAGATAACGGGAAGTGTCGCTTCATTTGGGGGATGCGGATCGCCATCCCGTTAGAGATAAAACTCCAGTTCTCGACACCACCAGAACATGACTGTTCTCCACGGTCAAGGCGTCTCCAAAGAAGAACGCAGGCTTCAAATATTTTCCTTCGAATTTCCCAGAGTTCATCATAGCGTTAAGGAAATGGAAAGACTGGTGCTTGATGGCATTCAGTCTAGTCGGAGGCTCATCGCTTGGAAGCTGGTCCGTCATATGCTGAGCAATATGGTCGTACCTATAGCCGAGAGCAGCTTGGGCGCTACCCACCAAGAGTTCTCCAGCAGCGTTAACCAGATTTACTGAAGAAAAGACAGAGAAAGATAAGTTAAACGGATGGATAAAGAGAGCTGATTGGATGCTTCCAAGCCTCATGCGGCTCAGGAAAACATCCATGCGGCTCCATGAAGCCTTATGCGGCTCCGAAGCCTTATGCGGCTTCAACTTAACGAAGCCTCATGCGGCTCAAGCTCAGAAGAGCATTTATGCGGCTCCGTGCAATAAAAGTCTATGCGGTTTAGCGTCGCTTATGCGGCTTCGTCGACGAAGCGCATATGCGGACATGGTGTTTTCTTATGCGGCTCGCAACTCAGCCGTAGGACGAGCATGCAACTTGCAAAGACTCGTGCATAAAGTATGCGACGTAGCCATGGCAGTTAGGGTTCTTTAACTCATACATTGTCCTTACCAGTAATGGGGGGTGAACGTCAGGATGAACATCGGGTACACGACCGGCGGAGGAGCAGCCGCAGTCGAGGCAGAAGTAAAGGCTGCCTTCTTGTCCTTTGCTGCCACGGTCTTTTTGGGAGCCATTAGTTATCGAAGAGGAGAAGGACAATCGAGATAGGGAAGATTTGAGGAAAAAAAAGAAAGTAAAGAAGCCCTTTCTCTCTTCAAACTCGTCCTATTTATAGGAGGACGAGAGAAGGAGGACACGTGGGCCAATAACCGCCTCATAAAAAGTGAAACCGACTCCTCGGATTTGTCTCCAAGATTCACCCAGGGCATAAAATTCTAAAGATTTAATGAGCCGACCCTTGGGATTTCTCCTACAAAAATGGCGCTGCAGCGAATTTGAGGCAATTAAAGACCCGCACATGTGGCAAGAAGCTATGCGGCTTGAAAGTCTCTGCGGTTAACATCTCTGCGGCTGAACAAATCTATGCGGCCAAGACATCTATGCGGCCAAGAAGAACATACAGCCATGCTTCTTATTCAAAGTATTTCAATTTTGCAAATTAAAACTTTAAAGGGGCTTGTAGAAGCATGAAAATGATCCATGCGGCTAGAAATCTCATGCGGCTCAGAAAGCCCATGCGGCTCAGAGAGTCATGCGGCATAAGGGACTATGCAGCCCAAGACATTCCATGCGGCTCAGAAGCCACTGGCGTAACAGTGTTCCCCTTCGCCCTATGCTGCATTAATTACTTTGACGGCTGACAACTCTGAAAAAAGTGACAGCCCTGACACAAGAGAGGCAATTATGACCCTGTCATAATACAGACCCCTAGGGAAGAGAAACAGATCTCTGACACCATCCCCTGAGATCCATAAAAATGCCACGTGGCATTGCCACGTGGGTGTTCATATGTGGCTCGAGCAAAGACTTCCCATGCGGTTCAGAATGAACCGTCCTATGGCGGCTCAGGCCGAAATAGTCTCATGCGGCTCAAACGGAGGCCTTCCCATACGGCTCGAGCGGACCATTTCCATGCGGCTCAGGCGGATGAATCCTTATGCGGCTCGCAATGATCACCTCCATGCGGTTCAAAAGTTCGAGGGAGGGCCACTACCCGAGCAGCCTGACACGTGGCCCAAACCTTATACGGCCCAAGTCTTATGCGGCTCAATCTTCATGCGGTTCAGATTCCCCCCAGTGGCTCCTAGGACACGTGTCCTAAGCCAAATCAATTTCTCAGATTTGTTACAATCAGAGATTGGGTCAAATCCCAATAATTTGGGACATGTAGCAGGAGAATAAATCAAATTTATTCGCAGACATCAGAAGATCATTATGAGGAAGATTTATTCCAATCAGCATTAACTGCTGATAAGATTTGGTGTAATCTACACTAAATGGTCCAGGTTCATCACAATCAAAACGAATGGCCCAGATTGACCAATCCATAGGCCGCCGCCATCTCCAGGAAGCAATCATTGGCAACCCTAATGATCACACCTCATTCTTATAAATAGCAAGGTGCCATTCCCTTAAAATAGATACATTCCTGGCAATATACACAACGGAGAGAGTGTGACCAGAGAGACCTCTTTTAGAGATCAGAAGACTTGGAGGAAAAAGCAGAGAGGGAGCAAAGAGAGCATTTCTTCAACGAGCAAATCTTCTGGAGCCAAGGCTGCATACCGATCGTCCAAGGAGTAAGATAGGGCTGCCGTCGCCTTCCCGAGCCTCTATCGTCACCCCAGAATCTAAAATAAATAATTGTACTTAGTCTGCTGTACCTAGGCTTTCGTCCCTAGGCTTTCTTTGTACAAGCGAGTTTGTATTGTGAGTCTAAGTTCAGTCCTCCCATAAAACTGTTCTGTACTTTTACAATCAATGCAAACAATGTCCCTTTGACATAATTCAGATGGACTTGACTTGTTGACATCTTGACTTGACTTGACTCGTAGTTCTAGGCGAGGACCTTGTGATAGACGATGACTATACTTGACTACTCCATGTTGTGAGCCCCCACTGAGCTGCGATAGAGACTTACTATAGGTTGTGAGCCCCCACTGAGCTATGATCTATAGGACCGTGTGTCCCCACTGAGCTACGGTTTACTCCAATTTATTCTTAGTCATGTTTCAGCACGATTCTCGACGGCTGCCACTTTCTTGTATTCTATTCTTGTACTACTCTGCAGTCTTTATTTCTTGTACTATTTCCTATCCTTCCTTGTATGTTAAAAATGTTAAAGTAAGCATGTATATTATGTGTCTTGTTAGTCCTCTGAGGACCTGGTGATCTCTCCAGGTGTTAGCTGAACTGATCGAGGTAGAATACATTGGAGAATTGATGATTGTTTCTCAGAATTTTAGTCATATTTAGTTCATATCTTTTCATACTCGTCCTATATTAGATTACTTTGACATTGCTGCTGTATAGCCTAGTTTTACAAGCTTTATCTTTCATTAGAAGCTTGTTCAAGATAATTACTTTAGTGTCTGGTCCACTTTATTGTATATTATTTTTTTTGTTACTTGTAGTAACCGTTTGCTAATGTCTGACCAGCATTAGTTTACTTGGTTTATACAAGAGTTTATCTTCAGTGGATTGATATTTATAGTTGAATGGATAGATTGCTTTAGAAAACCAGACAACATATATGTATTAGGGCTGGGATGGAGTCCTCTCGATGCGTAGTTGGCATGTATACGTATCCTAGTCCTACATATATTTGGGACTGGGGCATTACAATGCTTCAAGTGTGGCGGCTAGGTCACAAAGCAGCAGATTATCGAATGGGGAGGGCGAACCAATATCCACCAAGGAACGTCCAAAATCAGAACAGGGCCTCCCACTCCTGGCACAAACGCAGTGCCCGTGAACCCACAAAATCGCCAAAGGGCGCAAGGCTGAGATTATACACTAATCAGGACGAAGCGTTCACGTCCGACACTGTTGTGACAGACATATTACTCTATAAAAATATGCCTGCTAGAGTACTGTTCGATTCTGGTGCTACGCATAGTTTCATATCTGTCGACTTTGTAGAGAGAATAATTACCCATGTAATTATTAGATATGAATCTTAGCGTCAGCACTCCATTGGGAGTAGATACGCCTGCCACTAAAATTTGTAGGGATGGTTACATCTGCATCGGAGGAAATAATCTATCCTTGCAAGTTATCGTCCTCGACATCAAGGAGTACGATATAATCCTGGACATGGATTGGTTGGGTGCATGCCACACAACCATCGAGTATGCAGAGAAGTGAGTTGTGTTCCGCCTTTCTGGTGAAACTGAGTTCTCTTATTCGTGCGGAGCAGTATCAAAGACGGCAATGGTAATATCGACAATTTTGGCAAGGTGCTTGTTGCATTCTGGTTGCAGCGGATACCTAGCATCAGTTTGAGACACAAGAACGAGATTGCAAGCACGGCACAGACTGAAGTCATAGCAAAATTTCTTGATGTGTTCCCAGACGAGTTGCCACGGATGCCGTCGGATCGAGAGATAGAATTCAGCATTGACACCTTTCTGAACACTCGACCGATATCCAAAGCCCCTACCGAATGGCGCCAACGTAGCTGAAGGAACTGAAAGCACAACTACAAGAGTTGCAGATCACAGATATATTTGCCCTAGTGTCTCCCGTGGGGTGCTCCAGTATTGTTTGTAAGGAAGAAGGATGGATCGATGCGGCTATGAATCGACTATCGAAACTTAATAAAGCTACGGTACGAAACAAGTACCCATTGCCAAGGATAGACGATTTGTTTGACCAGTTGCAAAGGCGACGATACTTTCTAAGATTGATCTTCGCTCAGGCTACCATCAATTAAAGATCAAGTTCGAGACATGCCGAAGTCCTCTTTCTGAACTCGATTTGGTCACTACGAATTCCTAGTTATGCCGTCGGCTTGACAAATGCTCATGCTTTCATGGATCTAATGAACTGGGTATTTTGACCACTCATAGACAAATTTGTCGTCGTATTTATCGGTAACATTCTCATATATTCGAAAAGCAAGGACGAGCACGTGGAGCACTTGAAGACGGTACTACAGGCTCTGCATAAACATCAAATTTATGCCAAATTAAGTAAATACGAGTTCTGGATGAACAGTGTGACGTTCCTTGGGCACGTTATTTCAGCTGAAGGTGTCTTGGTGGACCCAAAGAAAATTGAAGCGATAGTTGAATAGAAGTGGCCTACCTCGACAGGCGACATTCGAAGTTTTCTCGACTTGGCAGCTACTACCGAAGATTTGTGAAAGACTTTGCCAAGAATACGTCACCTCTGACTCGCCTCACCCAGAAGGGAGTCGTATTTGAGTGGAACGATGACTGTGAATAGCTTTCAGGAGTTAAAGAAATGGCTCGTCTCAGCTCCAATCTTGCACTTCGGACGGACCAGAAAGGTTTCAAATATTTAGCGATGCATCACGAACTGGCTTGGGATACGTGCTTATGCAGAGGGATAAGGTGATTTTGTTTGATTTGAGACAATTCAAGAAACATGAGAAGAATTACCCTGCGCATATTTTGAGCTAGCGGCGATTGTGTTCGCATTGAATCTATGGCGGCTATCTTTGTGGTGTGGCTTGCAGCATCTATACGGATCATAAAAGCCTCAAATATATCTTTACCCAACGAACTTGAACTTACGAGTGGCGTTGGCTCGAACTCCTCAAAGACTATGATCTGACTATCGAGTACACGCTGGTTAAGGAAAACGTCATAGCGGATGCTCTGAGCAGAATATTTGCAGGATGCCTGGCTATCAACTATCACATACAGCGAGACATGGCCGAAATGGGTATAGAACTCCGAATTTGCTATCGTGGAGCACAATTGACCCAATGTACTTGAGTTGAGGTTGAACAACATGATAAAAATCGCACAGGAGGACGACCTATTCCTGAAGAAGATGCACGAGCTGATTTCGACAAAAAAGACTCGATTTCGTGGTGGACGAGGGCGGAATGACGCTGATGAAAAGAATATACGTGCCGGACCATGCCGAACTTAGAAAAAAATTCTGACGGAGGCCCATATACGAAGTACTCGTTGCATCCCGGAAGCACCAAAATGTACAAGGACTTCGCCGACCTTTTGGTGGCATGGCATGAAAAACGTGGCAACTTTTGTGTCACGGTACATGGCTTGTCAATAGGTGAAGGCCGAGCACCAAAGACCAGGTAGGGAGCTACAGAACCTCGGATTCCAGTATGGAAGTGGAATGACACCTCTATGGATTTTATCATGGGCCTTCTGAAAACGTCGCAGGGAAATGATGCGATTTGGGTCATCGTCGATCGATTGACCAAATCCGTTCATTTCATCGGTATCAAAGCATCATGGAGCGTCGATCGGTTAGCTTATCTATATCGATGAGATTGTCCGACTCCATGGGGTACCTACTACAATCATTTCGGACAGAGATGGGCGATTCTTGTCACGTTTCTGGACGAGTCTGCAAGCGGCGATGGGTACTAAACTGAACCTTAGTTCTGCGTACCACCCGCAAATCGATGGCCAGACAAAAGGGTGAATCAGATCCTAGAAGATATGTTACGTCTGTGTGAAATAGATTTAAAGACAAGTTGGGACACCACTTGTCGCTTGCGGAGTTTGCGTACAACAACAATTATCAATCAAGCATGCAGATGGCTCCCTACGAGGCACTTTACGGGAGGAAGTGTCGATCTTCGATTTGCTAGGACGAAGTCGGAGAGGGACAGGTGCTCGGGCCAGAACTAGTCGAACAAGCCGTTGAGAAGGTCTGCATGATTCGAGATCGGCTCTATTGCTCAAAGTCGACAGAAGAGTTATCAGATACTCGTCGGCAACCATTAGAGTTCTTCGTTCGGGACCATGTGTTTCTGAAGGTGACATCGATGCGGGATGTCATGCGATTCGGAGTAAAGGGCAAACTATGTCCAAAATTTATAGGCCCTTTGAGATTCTCGAACGAGTGGCGGCAGTTGCTTACCGGATTGTGCTACCTTCTGCCCTGGCTAAAGTGCAACGTCTTCCACGTCTTCCAACTCTGAAAGTACATGCATGTCCCAAGTCATTGGTTAGCTTCGATCAGTTGGAGCTGGACGCCGACCTATCATACTCGAAGGTGCCGTACAAATTTTGGACCATAAAGAAAAGATCCTACGGAGCCGATGGATGTCCTTAGTTCGTACTCTGGCACAACCATTCAGTTGAGGAGTTGACGTGGGACTAGAGAGAAATAAAGGAGAAGTACGCTTCACTTTTCGCCGACGAAGGTCAGACCTTGTTCTTAAGTTTCGGGACGAAACTTTTTCTTAGTGGTATATTATGTAGTGCTCCGCTCCCATTGGGGTGAAGCACTATGTAATAGGATCGTGCAAGTTAGACATGGTCGGGAACATAGATGGCTAGTCTGACTAAGCAACGAGTTTGGTATACGAAAACCATGGCATCAATAAAATCGATTTGGACGAATGATATGAGTATCGTTCCATCTAATGGATCGGCTACTGCTAGAATAAGTCCTAGATGTAGTAGATCTTGTCTTGTTGAATGAACTCTAAAGAGAGAGAGCAACTGGTCTGATATTGGTTTTGTTGGTTTTCTTGGCTTTTTGAATGAGTTGTTGCTTGGGTCTGTTAAGTGTGCTTTCGCATCAATTTTTGAATGCGTCTTTGGGAATTTTGAAGGAAGGATTGAATGAGGGATTCTAATACTAAGCTCGTGCCATTGCAGGAGTTCGTTTAACTGACGCTTGACCGTCGTGAAGCGTTCTCCACTCTCGGTGCAATCTCTCTAAGTGGGTGGTTCTTCGGCCCCTTCTTTTCTACTCCTTCCCGCCAACAAAATTCTTAAAGTTTAAGGTTCAAATCGATGATGCTAACAGGATATATGCTTTTCCACTAAGATAAAGAACTTGGGATAATTATATCAACTTAGAGAAATTACCTCCGAATTTATAAGTTTCATACTAAAAATAGAAAAGATAAAGTTCTAGGAAAGAGATAGAATTAATTCATGTTCTGTAAAACATAATAAAGAAACTTTGGTTGCGGTATATTACGCCTTGGAGAATTTGGTGCCTACTGGATGCTAAATCAGAACGTACGACTTCGGGGAAAAGAACTCTTGCACGAGTGGAAATGATTATGTGTTTAATAATGTCTGTGCTATGCAATTTACTTTACATATTAAACTGTTTATACATTCACATAGTCATGGATGACTTGTGCACAAGGTAAGCTTTCCTCAAAACGGTACCCAGGGCACTAGGACTGAATCGGCCTAGGAAAAAATTATGGAATCGTGCTTCGGCACGAGGCATTGCGAGACCTCCAGTTAGGCTCGCAACCTGGACTGGTATGGCAAGTCACAATGCTACGTAATCGTCCTTCATGGTGTCGATATCACCAATGACCGCATATAAGATAGATTGCTTGCTCACCTACTGTCTTGTGCAGGTGGTAAGTATTATGTCTATTTTGTGTAGGAAAGAAGCAATTTTGTGTAGGAAAGGAGCACGACCGTGGTAAGATAAGTTAAAATTGGTTATGTTGTTTACTGTTTAAAATGTGCCTTCGATATGAACTGCAAATTATAGTTCTAAATAGAAAGATCACTTCGTATGCTAGAATCCTTAATACGCAGTGTCGGTTTAGACGAGTGGGTTCGTCCCAACCACTAGCAAGTGTGCTAACCCCCAACTCCTCAGGTGACGAAAGTGCTACGGGAGCTCGAGACTAGACTGAAGCTGAGACGGTTCTGAGCTCTCCTATTTTTAAGTATTTTGAAGCCCAATTCAGATCGAAGGCTTTTGTTCAAATGTATAAAGGGGCATGAATGTATGGAACGACAAGGATTATTTCATGGCAGCTTGTCGAGAGTTTTCTTTTGTGTTTTCAAAGATGTAGCCGCAACGGCATATGTATAAACCTCCTAAATTTTCCCTATATTTTTTTTATTAATATTGGCATTGATTTTAATTTTTCGTATTTGTACGTCGCATGCGAGTTTACAAGGTAGTATATATTTTATACACAAAAGTTTTATCAAAAGATTTTCTTTAGTTTATTTTACAAAATAAGTATAAGGTAAATATTTCTAGTTGCTTAAAATTATAAGATGCATCGCGTTGAGATTTGACAAAATGTTATTTATTTATCTATTATAGAAAGGCTAATTAATTTATCGTACAAAACTATATTTTATGTGCGAGTGACATGAAATTGATTTCATGTCCACTTTGATTTTTAGAAAACTATTTTGTAATTGTTTTACTTCGTTATAAAAATGTAATTTAAATATTTAATTTTCAAATTTTTTATTATTATATTTTATTATTTGTAAAATATATTTTTAAAATGTGTTGATTAAATATGAAATTAATTATGGAGATTTAAAATTTAAATGATTTTTATTGATAGTTTAAATTAAATATAGGATTTACTTAGATATAAATTCAATCGGATTTGATTGAAATAGTTTTGAATCTATTAGAATTAAATCGTGATTTATCTATTGGGGTTTTAAACCAATCCTAGTCTCTATCCAACTAGGAGCACCACCTCCTATATAAGGAGAAGCCCCTGCTCTTTTTCCATTAAAAATTACACAACTCTAAATTCCATCCAAATTGTGCCGCGTATTTGTGTCCACATATTCTTATTCCAGTTATTTATTACAGTTATCCACGTCGTATCGGACAGCTCCGACATGACGACACCACTCATCCCCGGCCCCGGCCGACTGCTGTCCCATCGTCACCAATGTCGCCACCGTTCCCCTTTCCTTCCGTCGAACAGAACTTCACCATCACCACATCCACGGCCACAACAGCCCTACTCCGACACCACCATCGTGCACACCTCCGCAGTAATTCGTCCCAGCCATACTTTTGACCACCACACGAAGCCCCATCATCCACGCATCTACCCTAAGCCTCCTGACACCACACAGAACCTGATCTCATCCCCACCACCCACGTCATTATCTCCACCGCCACCTCTTTCGACTCCGCTGTGGCCAAGGCCAACATCACCCTACGCCAGCACCAACCCGAACCACCTCGACCTCCGCTATCACCTGCAACAAAACACCCACCATTTTCCCCGTCGCCACGACCACAAACTGCCACCTCCACAAAACACCCAAATAAACTCACCTTATTATCGTCGAGCCACCGTCGTAGCGGTCGAGTCGCCGCCGCGCACCTCTGTCGATCAGCCCAGGAGAGGAGACCCCCGCCTCAGTCGTCGAACGCCTCGCCTTCCGGGGGCCGGCATCCGATCCTCACGCCAAGCGCTCCGACCTACGAGCATCCGCCCCCGCCTTCTCTCTTCCGTCTCCATCTCCGAACAGCTCGCCACGGCCACTGTCGGCCAGCGATGCCCACATAAAATCCACAACACCACCATCATCATTCATGAAGAAGAGGGGGAAGCCCTAACCTGGCCGAGACCCCGCGCCACCTCCGGCGCCGCCCTCCGCGCACAGCCGCCCCGGCCAGTTTTCTTCAGCTGACCGCCCATCGGATCTTCTTTCCCGCACCTTCTCGCTCCGCGCCTAGCCGGGCACTGCACGACCAACAAACGACTCCTTCCAGCTTCTGTACAACTCTTGTCCGTCGGTAACCCCTTGGCCGCCGCGCCATCTGCAAACTCCCCGCCGGTGAGATATCCTCATTTTCTTCCAGACTCGTCTCACCCTTTCTTTTTGCTTCTTTTTATTTTCTCTCTTAAATTCCTTCACATCCAATTCTTACAAAGAAGGGAGCACTGCATTTAATTTTTATTGATGCTGTGTGTATTTCTTTTGTTTGGGTTTTAGTTTTGTTTGACTTTTTCCTATCTCACTTTTTTTGGTATATATGTTTTATACATTATTATATATTATCAATTATTATTATTAATACTTTTGTTATGATTATTATTATTAGAATTATTATCATTATTATCATTAGAATTATTAGTATTTTTAATTACTGTGGAAATATCTATGAGTACGGGTATTAAATATTTTGCCATTGTTATTATTAGTAAATATATAAATGCTATTTCATCCCAGATTTTATATCTTACAAAATGTAGTTTAACACCAAAAGTAATTTCTCTAGATTAATAATGTTTATTTAAATACATTTTTATCAAAAAATGTAGATTCCCAGTTGTAAAATAATTTCTCTAGTATTTAGATATTACGATGAAATATAGTTTTTATATATGCTACAAACTTAGAGTTTTCTTGTCTAAAAACCGTTCCTAATTTTTAGGCGTTTATATAAATATTTTATTAACAAAAATTTAGTCTTCAAATTATTATGAGATATTTAGAACTAGTGTAAGTATCTTTTACTCCAAAAAAATTTCTTGATAACCCTATCGATCATGACTAATCTCATTAATCCTATTTTCCCGCAACTTCGGACCCCTACACCTCGAACATGGCTATTGGACATTCATGGCTTGTCGGATTATCGCACCATCTCAAACGTCAACCAGGCAAGATACCTTGCCTTATTTACTGTCTATAATTAGTTGCATGTTCTTTATTTTACTGCATATTTATTTCTTATTTATTTTCAGTTGGATCCATGACTTGCTGTTTATAGTTACTTTATTTTGCTTTCAATTATTTTCTTGATTGTATTTTAATATGCATATGGACTTAGTCTTAGGGGACTACCTTTTGACAGTGACCCTTGGAAGGTGAAAATAGTTAGATGTATGGGTTACCTAAATCCAAAAGCCGTAGTACCTACGTATTACGGTAGTCGTTTTGCGACGGTCACTAGCCTCGAGCTATGTGGACTGATGGGTCACGGGGGACGCTAGCCTCGAGTTATGCCTTCTGGTAGCATTGGTACTTGACGTGTGTATGTTGTAAGCTTTGAGCTTGTCATGGGGGAGTTAGCCTTCATCTGCCCATACATTGAGATGTCTTCTAAATTGCATACTAGAGAGGTTAGGAGACCTAGTTAATATTATGTCGCACCTCGTTCTAGTCATGGCATAGGACAATGTCACATCGCGGAATAGTGTAGTGACCCCTCCGCCCTAGCGGAACGCCGATTCAAACGACAAGTGCAACGACTCAAAAACGAGCCGTCGACCCGAAGAGTTGCCTCGACCCGATGAAGTATCGATGCAAATCGATGCCAGACTTGCCTTGGCCCGTCAAGATGAATCCAGACTTAGACTTTCAAAGGCGCGCTCGGAATATCGCTCGGCCGATGCGAACATCGCTAAGGTGGGTGGCTCCGATGAACCCGTCTTTGCTTAGCCTATGCACATAATAATGCGGACACAAACACGAGAATCGCTAGGCGATAACATCTTGCATGCTAATAAATGACCCAACGCACCTAGCTAAGGGAATAATCCCAACTTGTATGCTTGTATAGAATATGGAAAGTAACATGGAAAATACGAGAACTCTCGCCCGCGCTCCATGCTCGTGCTACGGCACAAGCCTACGTTAATGCTCCCTACACGTCCAAACAATCAAACAATGAATGGGTTACAACAATGAAACGGAAAGACTATCAATATAGTCGCACCGTGTAGATTATAGCAACATTGAAAGGCTATGGGACCGATGGGTCGCCAAGGCGACTCCCATACGAGGAGTCGTGTAATGTATAAATGAAAGAGCAAACGAATAAGTGAATCAACGAATGAATACATGAATGAATCGATGAATCAAAGGAACAAGTGAAAGAAAGAAAGAAAAGAAAGAATGCGTGAAAGATAAGACATGGAAGACGCTATCGACAGGTATGACGGGCACGTGCAACGGGGCTCGCTACCCGCGCTGTACGGACGCCAACCTGGTCGATAACGCATTATGGCTAAGGGTTAGCCTACGGCACGGAGATAGCCGCTAAGTTAAAATGACAAGACAATACGAAATGGTCGTGGACAAACGGCACGGGCGATGGGGGGGAATACCGTGGCCGTCGTGTGGAAGGATTCTGCGGCACGGGCGTTGGGGGGGTAAACCGTGGCCGGCCTAGGCAGAATCAACGGCGCTTACGGGCTGCTTGGGTGCGGGCTTGGGCACCAAGAGACGTAAGTAGGAGGGTATATTCAAGAGACTTAACGGGGTGTACCAGCCATCACCCTACGCTAAGTTGAGAATTGCCACAGGGGAATGTCCTAAATGGCTTGTAAAGCCAGCGACCCGTGCATGTAGATTAAGTGGACTATGCTGGTGGCAATCCACGTGCAAGTTCTTGCATTGAAATTAAAGTAGTCTAAGTTAACTAAATGAAGTGTTTCCTGAACATGCTCGAAATATAACACTCAGAACATGCTTGCAAGGTAACATCCTGAACATGAACGTGCTCGAAATGTAACATGCCCGAACATGCTTGAAATATACCACCCCGAACATGCTTGAAATGTGCCTCCTGAACATGCTCGAAACGTAACACTAGAACATGCCTACGACGTGCTAGAACTCGAGACATTGACACGCCCGTAACATTGAATGTTTGCATGAATCACGTTAAGTTACTTCATGTTAATTGTTGACTAACTTGGTTTACTTGAACAGGGAAGGCCGGACGGTAAGTATGGGTAAGTTGTGTATGTATTTCCATGCGACACTTGAAATCGGTAACACGGGATAGGTTATATCATATGCCATGTAAATGACCCTAAGGCAAGATTAGAAAGACAATGAATGATAGAGATGCACACAAGTAAATGGAACGTGTTCGGTAATGATAGTGATTATGGGCGAGCTAGCCTCCCCACCAGTGCATAACAATGTACTGATAACCCCACAGTCTACTTGCAGGATGCAGGAGACGCCGGCGGGTGCGGAGCTTCAATCGAACGTGCTAAGGCGCGGAGCTATCTCTGGGCCTTGGAGCGTTGCAAGGAGCTGGAGCACCATATACGGGACATAATGTATCGGAACATCGCCATGAATCATTCCATCTTGTAAGCCACTTGGCACGCCTTTTATGTTTCAGAGAGAGAGAGCTTGAGCGACTTGTAATATCGGCCTAGCGCCGCTTGTAAACTTGTTGAATATCAATAAAGAATTTGGTTTCGCTTCAATTGTGTTCATTTATATTCCGCTGCAAATGGGGACACTCTGTGCGACTCTGTGGCCTAGAACTCAAATCGGCCGTTTCTGGACTTGGCCTTGCACGGGCGCAACCTAGGCCCGTGCGGCATCACGCCTTAGCGAGGACGATCGCTCCTACGGGAGCGGGGCGTGACAGATTGGTATCAGAGCACGGCTTTACGTCCTTGGACTTTATTTCGATTATCTCAGTTTTGAAAGCTCGGTTGGAAGAAAAGAAGTATACGCTCTCTCTCGTTGTGCCTTGGGATGTTCCATACAATAAGTCTAATACTTTCAGAAGCTCGTACAAGTACTCGGTTGCACGGGATTGATAGGCGAAGGCCTTTGTGCCGGACGACGTTAAACATGACTCGATTGAGAACACATGCAAAGTTAACATGTCTCGTACGTGCCTAACTAGTCTTGCGTTGACCCTAGCAACTGAGCGTGCAAAACATGAATATAGTCCATGCGGGATGGTTAAGCGGTACAACTTAGTCCGCGTGTCGCGCACCTCGACTCTTGGGTGCAATCGGGTTGCGAGCGATATCAAGTATCGCTCGATCGAGAACGGAGATACACTTTGAGTGTATATCGATAGGAACGCTATCGAGTTAACGCTTAGGCGTACGCGAATGATTGACTTGGATTTTGAGGATTAGTGTGAACGACTTAGTACGTCGAGACGACGTAAGCGAGTACGCTAGAGATTCGTCGAACGAATCTGAAGGATATCTTAGTGCATGGCGCGAACGTGATTGAGGATTAGACCGTATGGCTTGAACCCGAGTGGTGTATGTGATAGGTTCGAAGAAGAATAAGAATAAGTGTCAGCGACTAGTCGAGTGGCTCGAACCCTGAGTGGTGTATGGACGTTATAGAAATTGTTCGAGCAAGACTAAAGGAATTACGGATAGAACAAGTATGTCGGCGAAGCGATGCGGTCGCACAAAGCTTTAGAACGTGTCACGCTTAGTTGATCGTGACTTCGTGTGTCCCGAACGAGATATCGTTCGGACAACTTGTGAATGGGTAACGCGTGTTAGAAATGATTCGGAACGATGGATGAAAATAAATGGTCTTGATCGAGGAAACTTAGAGGAACGTGCGTGCGATGTCGAATTGATGCAAATGAAATGTGACTTGAGTTTTGAATAACGATCTTGAAACGAGCTTTGAGGAAAAGCGACTGAACTTGATCTTGAGTATCGGGAAAAATTGAGGAATATCCAACTCGGACAACAGCATCAACGCACGACTCGAAATTGGTTGCAAAGGAAGATCGTCAGGTTACGCATATCGTCGATGGTATTGAGGCGTATCAAAGATCGATATGCGATAACTCGGGGGTACTCTGACTCGGCAAATGACGATCGTGCAAATGTCATTGTTCCGATGGATGTTATAATCGGGATATTGAAATGTGTCGAGGAAAAGGATAAACTTGGCTCGAGGATTTTCTGGTTGAACAAATGACGGGTAAACTATCGAATTGAAATCTGACTTGGATGAAATGAAATGCTTGGATTTACTTCGACGATAACCCCAACGTCGACATTCTTGTCTTATGCGAGCGCAACTCCAGCCTCGCACATGCGTCGCGCCGATTAGGGCGATCACTCCGCGTGAGCGCTGGTATGGTGATTCATCCAGCGAGGGTGATCAAACTTGCACGGCGTGGCAATACGATTGCTTCGGCGTGGCACACCCCTAACAATTGGCCAAGTCTTATTTAGTTACACAAATATGTGCCCTATGATATCAGAACTAAGATCCAATTGCACAATCAAGAAAATTTTTCCGTATAAAAAAGATATCATTGATGCCAGAATATCCAAACTATTATTTCTTCCACACACCTCTCTCCTCTGTATATATAGAAAGAGAGAAAGACAAAGCATATATATAAAGGATATGAGACATACTCATATTCTTATATGAGCCAATACACATAGGAACCATCAGAATTGAAGTGCACTAGTGTACATGGGTACACATGGAATATAGAATTTTATTTCTATTGATCCATATGTGCATGACTTATGTAAGAATATGAACATACGACTCAAATTTTGTTCTGGACTAACAACAAATTCATAACGCAATTTTTCAAAATCCAACAATCAGATCTTACATCTGCTATAGATGGTATATAGCAGTATACAATGTCAAATTTGAATAATTAATTATTTCATTTTCTTGGTCAAATCAGACCACAAAGTTGAGCATTTAATTCTATTTTCTGCGACGGTTTTGGGACAACGACTTCATGGACTCGTAACTTTTTTGTCGCATCTTCGGTTGACGAACCGTCTTCACCTTATCATTTTTGGTATATACCTCTCCGTCCTCGTAAATTTTCATAACTTGATTCAGTTGTTTGATGAATCAAATACAAGCCTAAAGTCGTATGTACGAAACTGACTGCCTTTTGTGTTCAAAATCCTCTGAATCGACTTCATTCCGACAACCTGGCCATCAGATTTTTGACCTCACCAATAAACTTGTGGCAAAGTTTTACCTTAGTTTGACATATAACTTAATAAATTTGGACACTTGCTAATTTGGTACTATTTTTTGGTACCTTGCGGGTCTACCTACGGACCCCATTTAACCCTAAGCCGACAATTTGTAAAATCCCACTCTGTACGATGCACTACGCTGAGACATCGACTCAAAGAGTCGCGTTGACCGAATGAAGTGTATCGATGCGAATCGATACGAGAGTTACGTTATCCCGAGCAATGCATCAAACTAAGTCGATACGAAGAGTTGTATTGTCCCAAAGAAATGCATCGAGTTGAATCGATGCGAAGCGCTGCATTGCCCCAAAGGATAAGTACGTTGAGTCGGCTCGAAGATTCTAAGAAATCGAATCTACCCAAGGCGCAAGTCCGAATTGATGCAAGTATTGATTTTAGTTGGTTTCATGTACAGGCTATCCGTTTACACTGAAATATTAGAGGTCAACATTTTGCCTCATTCGCAACGGGTCCGTAAAACCCAATTCACCGTCTCGCAACGGGCTGGAACTTGGGCACGGTAGGCCAAAATTGATCGAGTAGTTCAATAAAACAAGAAGTGCTCGAATGGCTAAGTCAGAAGATTTGGCTGTACAACAAAGATATAAAATCGAGCCGCATCGGCTCGATAAACAACAAGGCATATCGGTTTAAGATGGGAGGACTGACTCTTCTTTTTACTCCTTTATGCCTAAGTAAGAATGTATTATTGTATGCTAAGTTAACATATCGACGCCACGGGCGTGGTCCGATCGAAAGATAAATCATAGTGTGTGTTGAACACTAGTTAGAACAATTAAAATAAAACGTGCATCAAATGCACGAGTCGCTATGGAACATTGGATATCGCAAAGGCGAGCGTCTCGATACGCAAGCCACAAGAACATGGATAACTGTATTCGACGAGTGTCTTCGTGCACAAGCCATTCCGTGCCTTCGTACACGAGTTAGAAAGGCTAGCACATTGAAAGATTATGAAGGCGAGCGCCCTAGCGTGCAAGACACGAACATTGTACATTAAGGCTAAGAACATGGAATTACGGTATCGAGGCATGCATCGCATGCACGACTCGAAGAAATGAGAACATGTAACGCCCCAGTCCCAAAATACGTAGGACTAGGAACGTAGACATGCCAGCTGTATAATAAATATACGTAAGCTGTAAAATACAGTAGAACCATAACTAATCTCATCTACACAAAATAAATGAATAAAAGATATCATATAATGATAATAAATTGTCTTTGGTACATGTAGTTGGGCGGAGACAAATTCACTACCAACTATGAAAATAAATACATGACAAAAAAAGAGAGTTTGGCGAGCGAAGCGAAGACGATCAAAGTACAATCATCCTCGAAGAGATAGAGTCGATCATGGCCACGGCTAGAACACCTACGAAAGACAAGAGCACACACCTGGAGAGATAACCAGGTCCTCATAGGGACGTAACAATGCACATAATATCATGCCATATAAACTGAATAAATATTGCTCAAATAAATAAGTCAATTGAATTATAATATGGTCCAATACACACCTATTGAACTAGCTTACCATCCCCCCAACCAACAAGGACAGGAGATGGTAAACCAATTCACGGTGACGTATCTTTCCATGCTATGAATCCAATATGGTATCCGGACCCCAACAAGGTTCAATACCTTCTCATCGAAGTAGTAAGCCACACCTACAACCAAACAAGGACAAGATGTGACGAACTAATCTGCGATAAGTTATTGTTCCAAGCCACGGTCAGATACAAGTACCCAAACCAAAAGTACTCGTACCTAACGGATAAAGGTGCCTAACCGTTCTAAGTGAAATGTAGTTAAGAACAATCCTTCCTATGCATGGGCCCTAGCTAAATAGGATCGGCATAGTCCCCCCTTGGGGCACCAGAGGCCCCATCAGTAAGAGCATAACGTTCTACAGAACGTCAGTAATCATGGGTCATCAACCCCGTATCTCCAGCGGAGCTTTCGGGTCACAAGGGAAAGTGCATCGAAGCCCATACGCTAAGGAATTATCCTCCCCGCCCAATGCCTACTATGTTGTATCCACAACAGTAAACCTCTATAACCGCTAAGTCAAACTAGCATGCAATTCTATTAGCGGTTAATCCTATCGCACAGCTTATACGCACCGGTGGCCAGCCAGTCACGCATGTCCGTATTCTACATGCGACACACAACTTCGTGTTACAACGTGTCAAGGCCAATGAATGCAACACACAAGATGGTCCCTTAAATCTAGGTTTAATGTGTAAGAAAAATAATACATAGCAGAAAATATAAATGAACAGTAAGTTCTAACAGGTTATGCCATGTATCACAGTTTATTTTGCATAAAGAAAATAATAAATAATACATGAAATATGAGCTAAAATAAATAAACAGCAAATGGCAAGGTATCTTGCCTGGTGGGACACCTGGCGTGCTGCGATGATCAAGGTGGCATGAACTGGGACTTTGGTGTAACAGCTACACAAGGAGACCTTGGATGATGGCACGGACAGTTTCATTGGGTCCAGGACGGTTGAATTTGTTAGGGTCGACATGGGGTAAGTACAAGATTGACGAGAGAATAGGAAGATTGGGATTGGTCATAGATATGAGATAATTCAAAAGAAAAAAAGATAATAATATATGTATGCCCCTTTTTGAAAACTATTTATAATGCTTGAAAACCATAGTTACTAGCAAAAGTAATATTTAGATAAATCCTTGGAAGTATAGGAAACATTATTTTAGGTAAAACCAAATTTGGTAAAAATATAATTGTAGGAAAATAATCATATTTATGTATCAAAATTTTACTTTTAGATATTTTAGTATATAATAGTAGTAACTAATAGTATTAGTGAAACTGATAAAAAAATAAATAAATTAAAAAAACAATAATTGTATTGATGATAATATTAATAACAGTAAGAAGTCTTATATTTTCTTATATGTATTTAAACATTTAATATATAAATAATCTTGGGTAGAAAACATATACTCTTTTACCATACATATATATATGGACATTAACTAAGAAAATATTATAATAACCAAAGATAATAATAATCCCTAGCATAATAAAATAATCTTACAGTAATAATAATAATAATAATAATAATAATAATAATAATAATAATAATAATAATAACAATAATAATAACAATTATACCATAAATACCATACTTAAGAAATATACTACATTTTAACAACTAAAATAATATTCTCTTTTTCGATAATGATGGGCATCACAGCATTGCTGTTACTGCTGTTCCTTGTGAATAGAGAAGTGACCCTTCACTTCTTCTTAAAGCAAAGAGAAAAAATTTATTAAAGAGAGAGGAGCAGCAGTGAGAACAAGAAAGAGAGAGAACTTCGGGAGAGAAAAAGAGGAGTGTCAGAGGAGAGGGTTCGAGAGAAGCGGAGGAGAGGGAGAGGAGCGGACTGAGGGAAAGGGAGTCGAAAGAGGGGTTCTCACCGGTGAGGAAGGCCAGGATGGAGAAGATGTGCGGTACGGGCGGGCGGTCGGCCAATGCTCAACTAGAGGGGCCCGACGTACGGAAGGGAGGTCTTCGCCAGATCCGAGTCCTCCGGCGTGGTCGTACGACGGGGCGACGTGGAGGCGGTGGCAGGGAGTCCATGGCGGAGGGCTCGACGTGGGCGGTGGTCGACTCAGGTGAGGGTTCCCTATTTAGGTTTTTTATTTTTTGTTTTTTGTTTTTTTTGTGATGGATTTTGGGTGTTCGGGGCTGCGGTGGCAGTAGTTGGTTTACGGCGGTCGGTGGCCGCTAGCTCATGGAGAACAGGGAGGGTTGGCCACGGTGATGGTGGCAGCGGCGGTCGCGGTAGAGGACGGCTCCGGTGGTAAGGTGAGATGGCCTTGTCGGTGGTTTGTTTTAATTGCCAATTTCTCTGGGATTTCGGGTGGCGGCCAGGGTGGTGGTGATGGTCTGAGGGACGGCGACGGTTATGGCTGGCTTGGCCGGAGTGGGTAGCCGGGTATGGTTGTTCGACGATGGGGTTCGGTGGTGGTGGTTGTGTGGTGATGATGGAGAGGGTGGTGGCTGGGTGTGGCCGTGGGTAGCGCCGGTAGGCGGGGTGTTGGAGGAAGTGGTCGCAGGAGTGATGTTGGTGGTGGCTCGGTGGTTAATGTGGCGTAGGTGATAGGGTCAATGGTGGAGACTTCGACCGGATGTGGGTGGTCGTGGGTGTTTGGGCGGCAGCGGTGTGCTGCGGTGGAGACGGGTCGGTTGTGGCCGCGATGCCGGGCGTGGTGGTGGAGGCAGGGGGTTAGGATCAGGGTTAGGGTTTAGGAACTAGGGATTTGGAGATTAGAAAATTGGGGATTTGTATTGTGTCGGGGTTGTCGACACGAGAGAGAATAATGTAAATGTAAAAATAATGGAATAAGAATTGGACGGGGAACACGGACACGATGCACGCACGTTTGTGGTAGAAATATTTATGGAATAATTATGGCTTGTGGAATTTATGGAGGAGTACCTGCTTATTTATAGGATGTGGGAATTCCCATTTGTATAATGATTAGGAAGATTGAAAATCCAATTAGATAATTCATCTATTAATTTAAATCAATCCAAATCGAAATCAATTTAAATCTAATTAATTTACTTCCTTTAGTTTAAAAATAAGATAATTCAAATCCCAAATATAGATATTAATTCAACTATTTAAATAAATCCATAAAATCAAATCAAGATTTAAATTGTCACAATAATTTTAAAATATATTTTCCAAAAATACTAATAATAATAATTTTGAAAATTACATTATTATTTAAAATAAACTAATAAATAATTATGAAATATATGTATGCACAAATATTATTTACAATTATATACTTTTCTAGTATACCATTTTATAAGAATATTATTTATTATAACTGTCTAAATAAAAGGCTTTTCATAAATAACTCATATATTTAGAAATTTTGATAGTTAAAAATAATTATTATATATATTATCTTGAAACTATAAAAATAGGAAAAAATGTTTTTCTAAAAAAAATGTGTATGCTCTCACATATTCGCACTCGTCGAGCAATTACGAAAAATAAAATTTCGTGCGCGACGTACAATACGACTACGCGACGTACAATACAAAATTTTAAATCAGTACCAAATTTAAATAAAATAAAAAAAATAGTAAAAATTTAGGGGTTTTATAGAACAATCGTGTCAAAGCGTGCCTACATGTACGAGAATCATAAAAGATGGCTTCGTTGCGAAGAGAACAGTTGTGGCATGAAGGTGACGGAACTGTCAGATATGACATGATGCCTCGAAAAGTGTTCGGGACCTTCGGATCATTCGGTTGACGAACATTGAGTTGAGGCATAATGCCATTGAACATTGAAACGAAGTACGAAATGTAAGAATATAGAAAGTTAATGAAAGAAATACGAGATGATAAAGTCTGAGTCTCGGACTCAAGACTATGTTTGGTTGTTTGAATAATAGTGTGTTGTATGGTCGAATGGACTTGAAGAAATTGAGATATTCTTCCGTGTACGGGAATGTTCCTTTCGAACGGGTGCGACGGAGCACCGGGACTGTTCGGCCTATGAGGGATATAATCTTTGATGGGCACACATCTGTAAGGCAACTAGCAACCGGTTATAGATGTGAAAAGCTGCAAACGTTGGTATGCATACGGTATGTCTTCGGTTGTTGGGATAGCAACCCAACCCGTGAAGCGCCGGGCTACCCAAATTTGAGAAAGAAAAGAAAGAGAGAAAGAAAAGAAAAGAAAAGAAAGAGAGAAAGAAAAGAAAGAAAATAAAATAGAAACTTTTAGTCCATTCTGGCGCGGACACGCCAACGACCTTCATATAGTTAAGAAACGATGGGTTGAAAGTATAGGCACGTATGTATCCTGCACACATAGATCCTGCATAGAGAGCACTTATAACATGACATGGAAGGAATGGGGCGTATTTACCTTGTATCGGTGTAAGGGCGAGTGCGTCTATGTCGGTAAGAAGTCGTGCCACGAAACAAACACGAGATTGCTTGTCTGCTTGCCTACTCAATTCGAATAACATGCTTGCCATGATAACATGCTTTACCGTTTTCGAATATGCCATAAAATTGACCCTAAGGAGAATATAGCAAGATCATAAGCTCAGTTGAATGATTGAACATAAATACTAAATTATCGTTTTAGAATGTTGGTCTTTTCATCAGTATATGCGAGGACGAACGTACTGATCCTCCACCAGCTTTCATGCAGGGTACATGAAATGGAATGCTCACGGCGAAGCTTCGCTTGATCGCGCAAAGGCATGGAATACCGTAGCGTTTGAAGCGTGCGATCGCATTTACGCTCGGACTTGTAACAGGATTGATGCGGCCGAGATATAGAAGGCATGATGTATGGAACAATGAAATTCTTTGTGGGCAAGAGAGAACTTGAGTGTTGTAGCCAATCTGGCAAATTCAGTTGGGCTATTGAAAGCCTTTGTAATCTCAGTTCACTGTCAATAAAGAGAATTGTTTCGTGTACTCTATTTTCTTCCGTTTGCTAATATCAAATCAAAGATAACCATTTGAGAACTTGTCATCTTGCCTTGCACGAGCGCAACTCCAGGCTCGTACAGTATCACGCCCCCTGCGAGGATGATGATTCGGATGATTCTGGGTCGGGGCGTAACACAATTTCTTGCACTTCTCCAAACTGAATATATAGAAAGTTTTTCTTCACATCTAACATCATTTGGGATTTAACGATTATCACACCCCGGTTTCATAGAACTGATCGTCCTCGCTTGGTCATGATGTCGTGTGAGCATAAGTTGCGTCGGCGCAAGGCAAATACCAAAATAGCCGATTAAACGGCTGAACGACAGTATCGCACAGAAGTCCCGAAGCGAAAAAGATAAATCAACACATATTGATATACAAAATAAAAACTCTTTACTGATATTCAGTAAAATTACAAATACACGAAGCCAATATTACAATCACTCAAGCTCACAATCTCTCTGATACAATCACTTATCTCTCTATGATCTCTCAATATAATGCCTTAGGCTTACAACTTGAAGAAGACGATGTCCATACATTATGTCCCATATAGGTAAAGATTCTAATGCGGATGCATGCCTCGAAACACCAAGAAACTCTATGCTTCGTCGACGCGTCCAAGGTGATCTTGGTGATTTTGCGACGAGATAGATGTACGAATGGAGGACTAGTAGGATTAAAGTTTGAGATAAGTTATGATTGACGAATTTAGGATGCATATGTTATGACTCGAAATTGAAATTGATGGTTATGACTTGTGATTTTATAGTCGAGATATATAAGTTTGAATTGGTGGATTGTATCGCATAAGTTCGAGGACTTGAAACTAGGAGAATAGTTCAATGGATGTTTATCGATCTTGTTATATCGAGGATTTTAGTTAGAATCTGTAATGCCTGTGGTTCGTATTACGTATTTTGGTATACGTGTACGTAATTTGACTCGTATTGCATGTCTCCTGGCTTGGTTCGGCTTGTTTGGGTTGGCTTGGTTCGGCTTGGGTTGCTTATTGGTTCATCATGAACCAAGGGGGAGAACCCTTACCTACCACCACCATCCCCATTTATTAGCCCAACTCTTTCTCACTCTTCATTACTCTTCTTCTCCACCATTACTTCTTCACCTACCAGGAAGAGAGCTTAGGCAAGTGCATCTTGCTTCATGGAGGAACTCAAGATTTATTGTTCTATTTTCTTCCTTGCAACATTCTAAGAATCTTTAGTGCTTGGCATTTTCAATTTTTATGGCTAAATTTTTGTAGATCCAAGTTTATTGTATTCTCGGATTTCTTGGGTTTTGATCTACTTAATCTTGTTATTATTAAGTTCTGATGGTTCTATGTTGTAGAGTATTTCATTCTGTCCTATTTTGACCTATGGAAGTTCAGATTTGGACTCTGGATGAAGGATTTATGGAGTTTGAGAGCCATGGCTTGCATGATTCTTCTTCTCGAAAATTTGGAGAAAAAGAACAGTTTCTTAGCCGCATGAGTTAGTTCCTGCCGCATATAGTTTCCTGTCGCATGAACTTAGCCGCATAGCCTTATGCGGCAAGTTCCATTCCTGGTCGCATAGATTTTTGGGCCGCATGTAATTTCTTGGCCGCATAAGAACCCGAGTCTTTTTCTTGAGCCGCATAAGGCTCAGTTCTTCTTAGCCGCATATGACTTGATCCAGCCGCATAAGCGCATGTCCCTTCCTGGCCGCATGGATGACTCAGCCGCATACGTCCTGATTAAACCCAGTCGCATGGACTTCCCTCACTGCCGCATATGCTTCCAGTCATTCCCAGCTGCATAAGCTCATGCCCACTTTCAGCCGCATAGCGTTGCTCTCCCGCAGCCGCATATGTGCCCGCCATCTTGAGCCGCATAAAGCCCAGTCACCCCCGTGAGCCGCATGAGACCCATTTACTTCCAGCCGCATAGGCTCCCATTTTCCTCCAACCGCATGGGCTGCTCCCTCCCCAGCCGCATGAGATCACTTCCTGGCCGCATATGCCCGAGCCGCATGGCTCTTCCATAGCCTTGTATTTTATGATTTAATTGTTATTAATTAGGCCCATATCTTGTGGCCCTCAGTGTACTTGGCCCTTTTGATAATGCTTGTACTATGTTATCCTGCACAAGTACCATGAACACAACAGTGACCCGTAGTGGTGCACTCTTGACAAGTAACATGACATGATAGTGGCCCATCGTGGCGCACTCCTAACAAGTAAACCTGACATGATATATCTCGAATTGCTGTTGCGACAACTAACATGACATGACATGATATGACAGGTATAAATAACCTAGACATCGTGGACGAATGTGCTTGTACAAATGAACCAATATTGTCTTGCATCATGTCTAAGACAGGGACCCCTGAGTACCACGGTTAGGGGTGCATACCAAATTGACTAAGGCTAATAACTAGAATAATCCAGTAGTCATGAAGAGATTTCCCAGCTACAGGAGATCCCGTTATCTGGGCGCGCTTGGGATCTGTAGCCTGCCGTCGAGTAAGACACATTTCCAGCACACTGTTATGTGTTGCACCCTCCAAGCCACTTAAGGGTACATGTATTTCCTGGACGATGTACCCACTTGAATTCAACCCCTAATATTCGACCTGGGTAACCTGGATGGTCTGCAGGGCTTGTGGCTGTGGAATAATCTCGCTGCATCTTGCTAGTAACTAGGCCTGTGATAATCCTAGTTAGTTAAAATATCAAGCCGTATTTATTGCTTGGCCGTGATTGTTGGATGAGACATAATCTGTCTAGTCTTGTCTTGATCCTGTATAAGATTGTTACATGATCTGATTTATTATATTATCTTGCCGATAAATGGTGGGAAACCAAGTTCTATTCAGATGAAGGGTTACAACCCCGGTCCTTGTTTGGTTTACGGGTTGTAACCTGGTTATCTGAATAGTTTTATGGTTATCTCGTCGTATATCATCCTGATTTTTCCATATTTTCAGTTCTTACTATTTATTTATACTCTTATGCTAATTGTTGGTTTTAGTTCCTAAGTGAAGCTTCCTTTGTAGCACTTGCTCTTTCTGGGGTCTGACCTAGCGGGTTTTGTATGGCCAGATATCGGAGCAACACCAGAGGATCTACCTGTCTTCCAGCCAGATAGTGACCACCAGGCGTAACCCTGACAACGAGTGGGTTTCTTTTTGTCCTTCCACTTTATTGTAAAATTATTCTTTTGAGGTATTTAGCCGGCGAACACGTGTTAGCTCGTATTGCACCTTTATTTACTGTCTGCCCACGGGCTGTAACATGATTGACAAATCCTAGGGTTGATCATGTTTGACTAAAACTCTTGCTAGTCTTGACATTTTGTACGACTAGCTTCATGATCATCCGAATATGTAATGTATGGGACACCTTACTATTGTATATTTGGTGCTCTGACATCTTGTGACTGTTATTGCTTGCTTGAGATTGAGACAATAGGCTTGTTCATGACCATAGGTGACTGATAGATTGTAGTTAAACCCTCATGTATCTAGACAGCCGTGACAGTATAGCGAGGTGGGTTGCACTTCAATATACGTAGCTGGCTATGTACGCCCCCGCTCTCCAGTATTATGGTTCTGGGGCGTTACAGAATCGATTTACCCTAGGAATAACTTTACTGAAGGGACTCAGACCCCTTGAAACGAATGTTGCAGATGCAAGCAGGATAATCTATGCCTGATATTTAGTAAACGGACTGAGGTGAACTTGGGTAGAAAACCCTGAAATGATCGGAGTCAACCCCTGAAAACCATGGGATGCTTTGAGTCCAACGCTGAAAAGCCTCCACTATTGGAACAATAAATACATCGACTCCTTACAAGCTTCTCATCGATCCAAAATGGATCATCGATGGGAGTCCAACCTTGAAAAGACTCCACTATTGGAATAAAAAATACATCGATCCCTTACAAGCTTCTCACAAATCCAAAACGGATCACCATAACTCCTTGGATTAGATAATATACAGACTCACGAAGAACGAAGACAACGAGAAAGAACTACCCAAAAATGATCCCCTCTTCAAAGTAGCCGTCAACCCATTTTTTTTTCTCTCTCTCTCTCCAATAATTGTCTCTTTGTTACTTGGATTAGGGTTATGAGAAACCTAATATATACCCCCTCAAACCCGTAATAAATTAGGACCATGGATGTGATCCAACGGTGTATAAAACACTCCATATTTCGTACAGCTCGCCAACAATCGAGTTCAGGCCGAAACCTAATATATACCCCCTCAAATTCGCAAAAAATCTGGACTACTGGATGTGATCCAAGGGTGTATAAAACACCCCAAATCCCGTACAGCTTGCCGACAATCGAGTTCGGGCCGAACTCAGCTGTTTCGAACCAGCAAGTCGAGCAACCTACTGTCCCCCAGTGGCTGAACTCAGGCCAAACTCGGTAACTATGTTGGTAACGCAGTGTGATCCAAACCGAAGTTGGCCCATGAGGTACGATATTGGACTGGACTAATATGCCTTAAAAGAGAATTTCCATGTAAGGCCTGAATTAATTCTAATTATCTATACCTCATGATCGTACCTCCTACGTGATGTGTGACTAAATTACCAACTCCGTTGTCACCTCCTTTTGAGAGCTCAAGCGAAAACGAGATATAATCCAACAATAGAAATACGAAATACGATTTGGTTTGATTGTATGCATTAGGTTTTACTTTTAGCTTGTCTACCTTTTCAGTAATTGGCCACTTGCATATATTTTTTTTTGCATATTTACTTGCACATTTGTCTATGAAAATTCTGATCTACGAATACTTGTACGTGGATAGTTACAAGTCGCCTATCTATTCCTTATAATTGGGTGTTGTCATACGGTCAAAATCTATAATTTAACTTTCTCACATTCTTTTCTTCGTTGGGATTTTGTTATTATATGCAACCAAATCGCTACATTCGCAGAGTAAACCTAAGGCTATCCAATTGAAATTTCTAAAATTGAGTTTGCATCATACTTGGCATTTTGCTATAAGGAAATTTCAATGCTAGTTGGCAGCATTTCTACATAAAAATTGCACCAACACTCTCCAATAGTTCTCAATTTCTATTATTCGTGGCAGAAAATAAAAGGTTCAATTAGTTTGAAAGTAGGGTCCAATATAAGAGATACATAATTTCTATGAGAGTTTCTACATGTAGAAACCCTAATAGAAATTCTCATCCTACATCATTACCATGTAGAATGAAAAATTATAGAAAGGAAGAAAATTTTCTAAAAAAAAAATTCTACCATAGAAATATGAGAGATAGAAACCCAATTGGAGATGGCCTAGTATAAACACTAGTATAATTCCTTATTGTATGTCTATATGTAGCTCAAAAGTTCATCTTTAGCGTGGATTTTTTCTGTGAGCCCCCTGAATTTTAGGGTTTATTTTAAAATTTTCTAAATGAATTATTTTCAATAAATATTTTTATTTAATTATTTTAATCATCAAATGTTCTTTTTCGTGATTTTGATTTCTGAAGCATCAGAGATGTCAATCTCTGGAAACTTCCTTCATGAGTTTGTAGTAGACAAGATTATCTTCATTTTGATATATCATGTCCCACTCAAACTTGTTCCCTTGTACTATATTTGCATCGCACAACTTTCGGATCAATTTAGACCATTTGACCATTCCTACTTTTATTTATGATTATCATATGCACATTGCCATGACTTTTAATTTAGGAGCAGAAGACTAGTTGTTTTCTCAAAACCAACTTCACATGCATGATCTAGTCAAGACACCCTACACCCATGACTTTCGTGTTCTACTCAGACGCACCATCTTGTGCTTCATTTTTATCGCACAACTTTCCTGACACAAGACCCAATCTTAATTCATCCCACGGAGTCACATTTATTTTCGACTCGAATTGGAGACACCATTGTAGCTGCCCTTCCCAGAAATTTGGAATATTTTCTATTATTAATTATTTTATTAGAATGATGATTTTAGATTTTATAGATAATTATTTAGTTAATTTTACAGCAGATGATTTTAGGCATAGTGGAGTTTTGGAGTACAAGACGACTAGGAATCGTGGCACGGATAGTGCAGTGACGTGCTTGGACTAGTGTTTTAGCCATGCCAAGGAAGGCCGAGCCATAGTAATGTCCTAACTAAGAAAACCATACCAAGTTGCGACTTAACCCTATAGATAGTTTTAATTATTTATTAATTATATTATTGACCTGTAGGAGGCCCGTTTGTGTCGATTTAGCCCGAGCTGGGCCCAAACCGAATCCAAGCCTCTGTAGGAATGTAGTGGGACCAAGTACAGCCTTGTAGACACAGTTGGTAAATGCAAATATTTTGTGTATATTTAGAAATTAGCAATTATTTTCTAAATATTTGTTATATGTAAAATATATATATTTATTGGTGTTTTGGAATAATTTGTAAGGTTTTTAGGGCCAAAGAAAGATAGTGTAATATGATACACTATACATATTATTTGGTTTATCAAATTTCATTATCATCATTATTATTTGATACACTATACATATTATTTGGTTTATCAAATTTCATTATTATTATTATTATTATTATTATTATTATTATTATTATTATTGAAGATATTATGAAATATTACTATTTTAATATTATTGGGTATATGTGTGTGAAAATATATAGGTGCTTGTATATATACCAGTGTATATAATAATATATGTGTGTATTTGTATAGAGAAATATATTATATACGCATGTGTATGTATATGCATATATATTATATATGTATTTATGTATAGTATTAATTATAGATGTGTATGTATATATATATATATATATATATATATATATATTTTATACAAGTGTATATGTGAATGGGTATATATATAAATGTACTGTAGCAAACAGCCATTAATGTGTATGTATATAAATATATATATACATATATATATATATATATTTTATACAAGTGTATATGTGAATGGGTATATATATAAATGTACTGTAGCAAACAGCCATAGGCTGAACCCCAAGCTCCCAGGCATCCCGAGCCCAGCTCGTCAATGCCACAGACCCAAACCCAGCCAAAGGCTCTCTCCCCAGGCCCAAAGGCCCAAGCCCCTGCTAAAACCCAGCCGAGCAGTTGGCTCAGAGAACCCTTTTCCCGACCCCTATAATATAGCCGAAGCTATATATATAGGAAGATCGACGAACTTCCTCATAAACCCTAGCAATCTCCCGACGCCGACCCTCGCCAACACTGGGCGCCTTCCCCGCGCGCACGCGCGCGCCACCGCATGGCCGCCGCCGGCGCGGCAAGGCCGGAGCAGAGCCGCGCGGACGCGCGCGCACAGTGGACCACAGACCCGACAGCAGCAGGTGAAAGCTGTGAGCGCGACTTCGTTGGGACGTTTCGTCGGACACGGTGGACCGTTTTGCGAGCCGTTTGATCTGGTATACTCGCAACCTATACGAGTTTAATCGTCTTCAAATACATTCCTTTAGACTGCATTAATCAGCCCGAAAAACCCTCTCAAAAATCGACGAAAATCTGTTCGAAACAGAGCAGTTTTCGAAAGCGAAACCACTGTTTTGGAAGGCCAAAATTGGCCAATCCAGTTAGGTATTTCAAAATCTAATTGAACAACTATTTAGACAACATATACATGATCACAACCCTTTTGTTAGACTCTGTTTTCGTAAGGTAGGTAGGAAGTTATTTGATTCCGAAGTTTACTGAAAAACCCGTTTTCAGAATATTAAAAATAATAAAATCGCTCCACATAACGTGCGTCACGCCAATCCGGACGACGTGGTCGCGCACCGTAAGCATCGAAAGCTGCGTAACCGTTTCGTGGTCGTGTGGGCTTTGGCGAAATTCAAATTGGTCGTGTGTGCGCGACGAATTTGATGCGTATCCGTCGAAATTTACCGTATCGTGCACTTTGCAAATTCTCCAATTACTTTGTGCATGCTCGTCAGATCGAGACGAAACTTGCGCCAACAGGACCGTATCATTTTTCTGGTCCTGCATGCCAAGTTTGGTCCAATTCTGAGACCGTTGATAAAATCACCGTTTTGTGGGCCCCACGGTCCTACTCAACGGGCGATTTTGTGCACGGCCCGCCAAAATCCAACTTTGGACATACGGTTGGGTTCGTATCGAAAAACTGGATCCGTAGACATATAGTTTGACGACTTTAGAGACCGTTGACTCTGGCACGCTTTTCGGTGCAAAGCGGGTCCAACGGCGGACATCGTTTTTGCCCGAAATTACCGTTTTGTCCCTGTGTCCAGAATTGGACGTAAGGACAGGCAATTCTAGCTAATTGGACTATTCTGAGATCATTGGTATTGTTTATTTCAGCTTCCGGGGACTGTTGTATGGGTTTTGACTATAGTGGCACATTGAGTAGTTCAGATTGTCGGTTTCACCAGCAAAGGACCACAGGCGAGTACAGTTTATTGTCTGCATTTCGATATTGATCTTTACTATATTTCATTGATTAGTCATTGGTTATGTGATTTTTATACTCTATTATAAATTGTCGAGTCGGGAATGAGAAGTACCAAGGATGTGTGATCCGACCGTAGACCGTGTTTATTTTCATGCAGTAGACCTCGTAGACATTGTTTATTTTCATGCAGTAGACCTCGTAGACATTGTTTATTTTCATGCAGTAGACCTCGTAGACATTGTTTATTTTTATGCAGTAGACCTCGTAGACATTATTTATTTTCTGCAAGTAGACCTCGTAGATATTGTTTATTTTCTGCAAGTAGACCTCGTAAAGTAGACCTCGTAAAGTAGACCTCGTAGACCGTACGGTGTAGCACCCCAGACCGATCACATGTCAACGGTACTTCTAACGGTGGAAAGTATATTGGTCTATTTATTACTATTGATTTTTCTTACGGCTTTACTGTTAGTTTCAAAACTCATGATTGATGTCTAACCTTTGTCTTATAGTCATTTTCTTTATTTGAAATTGCATTCAGTGGATTGTGCTCGTTCCATTCCTGACTGGAAACTAACATTTTCAGGTTAGCCGTGGATTCACTTAGCTTGGAGAGTGACGGGAATACTTGCAGACAAAGGCCTAGAAACTAGCTAGATAGATGAATTGTAGTCTTTCCATATTTGTACAAGTTTATATTTTTCTACAAATGAAAAACTTGTGATCTTTGTAAATTAAATTAAAGTTGTGAATGAGCATTGTTTGTGATGTTGATCTTCATGGCCGTGACAGCGTTCTACCGCCGTCACTGCGGCGTAGGCTGGCTTGGACACGTCTCGTATCCGTTTAAAAAAAAAAAAAACGGGTGCGGGTCGTGACAAGTTTTTGTGGTGGCCCATGCAGGTCTGTCTTCGCAAATCACGCGAACTCGTGATAGTACTAAAGTTAGTCGTACTATTGCGAGCCTGCGAATAGGAAATGCTCATTCACAAGTTAGAGTTAATTTAATTTAAGAGAATGACTAGGACTAGGAGTCCCTTATACCAATTTACCGATGGGTAGTCTAGGCCATGCATTTTAGAAGAGGAGTTATTAGTTTTTGATAGTTGTCAAATTCTCATAGGTACACTCTTACCTCTTGATTGAAAGATATGGTCCAATATGATTCACTTGGAGAGGCAGAGCTTCCTAGAATTGATAATCACACCTAGATGAATTATTCAATTCCTCCTTTTGCCTCTTTAGATATCATCCTCAAGTCTTAGTCTGAGTTGCCTACTTAGTTCTTGTTTGCCCTAAAAATTGTTTTTTATTATTTATTATATAATTTCTGATTATGTTACCCATGAACGAACCTCGAGTTAGTTTCGATTCAAAGTTTCCTCATGGGTGTGAATACACATGGAATAGATATTAGGATGTTGTAATCCTTTTACCTTCAGTTATTTTCCTCCATGATTAAATCTTTTTAAGGATTGTGACTTGTAGGACAAATACTTATGTTTATTTCATAGTCAACATGTTTGAATCTCTAGAAGCTCATGAAATTTTTAAGAGTATAGTTAAGGGAATGTTAGTTAGCTCATAATGGCATGACAGTAGCGCGCTGTCGCCATTTATTTGAATTATGAAGACTATGGATTCACTGCAGCCAGCAGCGCACTGGCGAGACACGACCCCTAGAGTTGAAATTAGATTAGGAAAATACCGGTTATAGAACTTTGCTAGAAATATGACTAGTGGCCACTCTTGATCGTAGTTATCCTTGAGCTAATATTGGGTAGAGTTAAGTAATGTTCAATTTGTATCATATTTGAGTTACGAAACCAAGGGTTTACCATCGCCCGAGTATACGGACGAGGCATAATCCTCGGTGAAATGATTTCAGACGTGATTACAAGTTTAGGGTACTATAGAGGATAGGACCGTGCCATGTATGTCCCATAAGATACAAAGCCAATAGTAGTGGAAGTTTGTAAGTTTGGTAGCATGTCTCCCGACCTAGCACTCTGTATGATCCTCGTGATCCATTGATGAAGAAATTGACTGACACTAATAGGTTACCTGGAATATGGAATTTAGAACGTCCATAACCCATTAGTCGACCAAGTCCTTGTGGATAGGAAGATAGTAGGAAGACCGTATAAGCAAGAACACCGGGTAAGGTTTGATTCTCGCAAAACTCGAACTATTTGTGCATTCTTTCAAAATTCTCGCATACTTGTATTTCGACTATCTTGACCAATGTTGCTACTACAGCCTAGTTTTGCAAGCTCACTCTGTTCTCGAGCTTGATTCAAGACATATGTTTAGTGGGGACGCCTGCTAACTTATTGTCTAATCAAAATCAGTGTATTATGGTCTGATCAACTATGATGCATTTGGTTCGCTTTTCGTTTAATTACACTACGTGGATGGAGATATATAGGTATCTAGGATCTCATCCGCGACTGCTTGACAATTCCTCTTGAATTATACGTTTGCTTTTGAATCACGTGATTGTATTCAGTAACATCTTTCTTGAACTCTTTATGGTTTTTGACCTTCACTGGTTCGGAAAGGCAGAAGCTCGTAATTTATCGCGTATCCCCATGGCTATGGTAGTTGTATACACAAGGAAAGTTATCGCCAGCCATGCGATCGAGTTACGCATTCTCCTCTCGACCCCAAACTGTATCGGGACTTTCAAGCCATCTGAAATTAAGAATGATTAGGGTTTTACCCTTAGTCGTAATGCCAACCCAGGGACTATCTATTCTCAAGGAACAATTCATTGTGTCTCTAAATATTTTCTTGAATATTGCCTTTACTTTCAACCCTTGTGCCTTGACTCAACCGACCCTCGACCAAAGCCCACAGTTTAAGACATGAGATGAATAGACAAGGCTAAGGACAATAATTTACCGTGACTATGGTAGACACTCATCCCGGAATTGGTTTCCAACAAATATCACCCTAGTTATGTAAATTTTACTATTGAGACCAAACTGGTACTGGAACATCTCATTCACTAGCTCAGCCCATACCACTAGAACTCTTGTGATGATAGTCTGGCATGTTGACACAAATAGAAATTCACGACTCAGTTGTTAGAAATCTTGTGCCTTAGAGTTGGTTACCCCGTCGATAACTCTAGTATACTATAGACGAGTAGATTCTCCTATTTTATCGATCGTGTGTTAATGTACACACTCGTTTTTCCATTTATTGAGGAACGATCCTTGACTTGGCTTATATCGACTGTATTCCGTTATGCCGTACCATGTTCCTTATTACCGAGGGTCGAGGTACAACACCCGGACTGTGGAATTTTTCTAACCTCAATATTCCAAAAACCCATGTCCTAACCTCTAAGGTGGGTAGACTGTAAGCCTTCTAGAATTTTTGGGGTATGTAAGGATTACCGATTAATTAGAATGATTTCCATTAAGATGATAGTTAGTGTCTCATTGGATTTCCACTTTTCATTTAGGTCACTTTGTGTCCCTGGCCGTGACATTAATATTCGGAGTACGAGACCAACTATTATCTTCCAACAAATTTCGTATGTAGAATCTAGACGAGTCCACCTTCATCTAGGTATATCATGTCCCACTCAGATACGTCTCCTTGTACTCTATTTTTATGGTACGACTTTTAGGACAAAAGGACTAGGTATAACCCTTACCATAATACCGCTATGCTTTCCGACTACAATTAGAGACTCTAACTCGACCGAACCTTTCAACCCAATATATGGTTGTGATCGACTGGAAGCCCATTACGCACATGTCACTAGTGTGCCATTTAATTGTGTCTTCTCGTACGACTTTAAACACGAAAGTCACGGAAAGCACATCTTCAAGGCTTACAAAGCATATTAACCAATCCGACTGCTATCTAGCTCAACCACATGGGTAGAAACCTATTCTAGGTTACCCTAGCCTAGTAGAAATAGTCTATCATCGGAATATTGTCCAGTCAATTCAGATTGAAGTCCTAGGTTCATCCAACCAACTAGTGATGCCCAGATAGGGAACCCATTAAGACCACAATCTTGATTTCTCGAATTATGTTCTTTGTGGAACCTCGTTTGAATTAGAATTTCGAGAACAAGACTTTCGTATTGCACGAATGGCAGGCCACTCTAAGTAACGAAGGGCTCTTCGACGTAGCAAATGACTGGACTAGAGTAGCCCAATCTGGCAAATAAGGCAGTGGTTCATAAACTCTCTTTTATCTGTAAATTTGAATACTCTCCACTACTCTTGAAACTTCACAGTTGCTCTCGATTATTCTGCCTTATTTTTCTGTCCTCCCTACTTCGGAACGACGAATGGCCATGTTATTAGACTTTATCAACATTTCTTAGCTACTTGTGTAAGTTTGTTGCTTGTTAAATTTTGGATTGCTTGATAGATACGAGAGAATTTTAGAAACCAGATGCTAGACAAATTGTTGGTAGGATTGTTAGCAACTAGTTAGGAGATTATGAGATTTTAGTTTGAAGAGTAGTGTGACCAAAGGTGGGTAGAAGTCCTCATGATTCGTAGTTACGAAATGGCAAGGAGTAAGATATAAATATTTCTGAGAAATTAAAATTCGAGGATATTGTGATAATAGCAGATTTATATTTATTTTATTTTTTTATGTTTGAATTTTTGGAATGTTTACGAGTTAGAATTTCGAGGACGAAATTATTTTTAAGGTGGGTAGATTTGTAGCTGCCCTTCCCAGAAATTTAGAATATTTTCTATTATTAATTATTTTATTAGAATGATGATTTTAGATTTTATAGATAATTATTTAGTTAATTTTACAGCAGATGATTTTAGGCATAGTGGAGTTTTGGAGTACAAGACGACTAGGAATCGTGGCACGGATAGTGCAGTGACGTGCTTGGACTAGTATTTTAGCCATGCCAAGGAAGGCCGAGCCATAGTAATGTCCTAACTAAGAAAACCATACCAAGTTGCGACTTAACCCTATAGATAGTTTTAATTATTTATTAATTATATTATTGACCTGTAGGAGGCCCGTTTGTGTCGATTTAGCCCGAGCTGGGCCCAAACCGAATCCAAGCCTCTGTAGGAATGTAGTGGGACCAAGTACAGCCTTGTAGACACAGTTGGTAAATGCAAATATTTTGTGTATATTTAGGAATTAGCAATTATTTTCTAAATATTTGTTATATGTAAAATATATATATTTATTGGTGTTTTGGAATAATTTGTAAGGTTTTTAGGGCCAAAGAAAGATAGTGTAATATGATACACTATACATATTATTTGGTTTATCAAATTTCATTATCATCATTATTATTTGATACACTATACATATTATTTGGTTTATCAAATTTCATTATTATTATTATTATTATTATTATTATTATTATTATTATTATTATTATTATTATTATTATTGAAGATATTATGAAATATTACTATTTTAATATTATTGGGTATATGTGTGTGAAAATATATAGGTGCTTGTATATATACCAGTGTATATAATAATATATGTGTGTATTTGTATAGAGAAATATATTATATACGCATGTGTATGTATATGCATATATATTATATATGTATTTATGTATAGTATTAATTATAGATGTGTATGTATATAAATATATATATACATATATATATATATATATATATTTTTTATACAAGTGTATATGTGAATGGGTATATATATAAATGTACTGTAGCAAACAGCCATTAATGTGTATGTATATAAATATATATATACATATATATATATATATATATATATATATATATATTTTATACAAGTGTATATGTGAATGGGTATATATATAAATGTACTGTAGCAAACAGCCATAGGCTGAACCCCAAGCTCCCAGGCATCCCGAGCCCAGCTCGTCAATGCCACAGACCCAAACCCAGCCAAAGGCTCTCTCCCCAGGCCCAAAGGCCCAAGCCCCTGCTAAAACCCAGCCGAGCAGTTGGCTCAGAGAACCCTTTTCCCGACCCCTATAATATAGCCGAAGCTATATATATAGGAAGATCGACGAACTTCCTCATAAACCCTAGCAATCTCCCGACGCCGACCCTCGCCAACACTGGGCGCCTTCCCCGCGCGCACGCGCGCGCCACCGCATGGCCGCCGCCGGCGCGGCAAGGCCGGAGCAGAGCCGTGCGGACGCGCGCGCACAGTGGACCACAGACCCGACAGCAGCAGGTGAAAGCTGTGAGCGCGACTTCGTTGGGACGTTTCGTCGGACACGGTGGACCGTTTTGCGAGCCGTTTGATCTGGTATACTCGCAACCTATACGAGTTTAATCGTCTTCAAATACATTCCTTTAGACTGCATTAATCAGCCCGAAAAACCCTCTCAAAAATCGACGAAAATCTGTTCGAAACAGAGCAGTTTTCGAAAGCGAAACCACTGTTTTGGAAGGCCAAAATTGGCCAATCCAGTTAGGTATTTCAAAATCTAATTGAACAACTATTTAGACAACATATACATGATCACAACCCTTTTGTTAGACTCTGTTTTTGTAAGGTAGGTAGGAAGTTATTTGATTCCGAAGTTTACTGAAAAACCCGTTTTCAGAATATTAAAAATAATAAAATCGCTCCACATAACGTGCGTCACGCCAATCCGGACGACGTGGTCGCGCACCGTAAGCATCGAAAGCTGCGTAACCGTTTCGTGGTCGTGTGGGCTTTGGCGGAATTCAAATTGGTCGTGTGTGCGCGACGAATTTGATGCGTATCCGTCGAAATTCACCGTATCGTGCACTTTGCAAATTCTCCAATTACTTTGTGCACGCTCGTCAGATCGAGACGAAACTTGCGCCAACAGGACCGTATCATTTTTCTGGTCCTGCATGCCAAGTTTGGTCCAATTCTGAGACCGTTGATAAAATCACCGTTTTGCGGGCCCCACGGTCCCACTCAACGGGCGATTTTGTGCACGGCCCGCCGAAATCCAACTTTGGACATACGGTTGGGTTCGTATCGAAAAACTGGATCCGTAGACATATAGTTTGACGACTTTAGAGACCGTTAACTCTGGCACGCTTTTCGGTGCAAAGCGGGTCCAACGGCGGACATCGTTTTTGCCCGAAATTACCGTTTTATCCCTGTATCCAGAATTGGATGTAAGGACAGGCAATTCTAGCTAATTGGACTATTCTGAGATCATTGGTATTGTTTATTTCAGCTTCCGGGGACTGTTGTACGGGTTTTGACTATAGTGGCACATTGAGTAGTTCAGATTGTCGGTTTCACCAGCAAAGGACCACAGGCGAGTACAGTTTATTGTCTGCATTTCGATATTGATCTTTACTATATTTCATTGATTAGTCATTGGTTATGTGATTTTTATACTCTATTATAAATTGTCGAGTCGGGAATGAGAAGTACCAAGGATGTGTGATCCGACCGTAGACCGTGTTTATTTTCATGCAGTAGACCTCGTAGACATTGTTTATTTTCATGCAGTAGACCTCGTAGACATTGTTTATTTTCATGCAGTAGACCTCGTAGACATTGTTTATTTTCATGCAGTAGACCTCGTAGACATTATTTATTTTCTGCAAGTAGACCTCGTAGACATTGTTTATTTTCTGCAAGTAGACCTCGTAAAGTAGACCTCGTAGACCGTGCGGTGTAGCACCCCAGACCGATCACATGTCAACGGTACTTCTAACGGTGGAAAGTATATTGGTCTATTTATTACTATTGATTTTTCTTACGGCTTTACTGTTATTTTCAAAACTCATGATTGATGTCTAACCTTTGTCTTATAGTCATTTTCTTTATTTGAAATTGCATTCAGTGGATTGTGCTCGTTCCATTCCTGACTGGAAACCAACATTTTCAGGTTAGCCGTAGATTCACTTAGCTTGGGGAGTGACGGAAATTCTTGCAGACAAAGGCCTAGAAACTAGCTAGATAGATGAATTGTAGTCTTTCCATATTTGTACAAGTTTATATTTTTCTACAAATGAAAAACTTGTGATCTTTGTAAATTAAATTAAAGTTGTGAATGAGCATTGTTTGTGATGTTGATCTTCATGGCCGTGACAGCGTTCTACCGCCGTCACTGCGGCGTAGGCTGGCTTGGACATGTCTCGTATCCGTTTAAAAAAAAAAAAAAACGGGTGCGGGTCGTGACAACCATTTCGACCCAAACTAGTCGGCCCAAAATATGGACACGGCCCTAATCCCCAAAAGCATTTCTCTTTCTACTTTTGTGGAGATATTTCTCTCTCTCTCTCTCTCTCTCTCTAATAATACAACAGCCACCCCCTTTTTCACTCAAACCTCTATTCTCTCTCCTTCCCCCTTAAACACAACAACAGCTTCAAATCTCCCTCCATCTCAGCCAACATCTTCTTCCTCCTCCTCAACTTCTCTCTCCTCTCTCCCAAACACCCCTAGCCGAGAACCCATTCTTCTCTTCTTCTTCACCACCATCTTCAACACCATCTCTTATCACTATAACCACCTCCTTTCTTCCTCCTCCTCCTTAAACCGCCCCCGACAGCCTCATACGGTTGTTGCTGCTGGCATTGCGAGCAGCTATGGCTGCTGCTATAGTGCTCCGACCCGCAAGATGCCTTATGATGGATGGTTGGTTCGATGAAGCCTTATTGGACTTGGGAATATGTGAAGGATCGCTTGGAAGGCTATGCGATCGTGGCAGGAATCATCTTATAAATGTGAGTAGTGTTGAACCCTTCGAAGATCCTTTAGCTTCACGCTTAAAATAAGGATGAGTATGCTATGTTTCTTGTTGAGTTTTGTTTTAATTTTTGAGGAAGAATTTTTTTTAAGTGGTATATATTGTAGTGCCCCGACCTGCAAGATTCCTTATGATGGATAGTTGGTTCGATAAAGCCTTGTTGGACTTGGAAATATGTGAATGATCGCTTGAAAGGCTATACGATCGTGGCAGGAATCGTCTTATAAATGTGAGTAGTGTTGAACCCTTCGAAGATCCTTTAGCTTTACGCTTAAAATAAGGATGAGTATGCTATGTTTCTTGTTGAGTTGCTCAATAACACCTTGTATGGAATTTGGAAAGATAATGAAAGATAATAATCACCTGAACGTAAACTGTTGTTGCTAGATGAATTGTATGCTTGTACAATATTGTGATGAAATTCATGACAGGTGAAGCAAAGTCCCAAATACTTGGACGGTGAGTATATCGAGCCTTAGCTCGATGAATAGATGGTAAAACAGATGTTAAGACCTAAGAACTGGACAGTGAGTATGCTTGAATTGCATTCGAATGAATGTATGCTAAAACATATGCTAAGTCCCAAAAGATTGGACGGTGAGTACATTGAGTTGGCTGGAAAGATGTATGGTATCAAAGATGTGGAAAAAAGGATTGGGTAACAACATTCTATTATCCTGTCGTCGATGTAGAATGTTAGTTACGCCAAGACCCTGGAAAGAAGGCAAGATGGTAATATGATAAGAATGATGGGTTATTACATAATTTTCCTTATCATGCATTATATGTTTCTTCATAGATAAGTTGTATATAGTTGCATGGTCATGGACAACTTGTCGACAAGGTGGTTCCTCGAACGGTATTCCTGGGCCTTGGAAACCGGTTCGTCCTGGGGGGAACAAATGCTGAAGTAGTAGCAGTGCTGAAGTAGTAGCACGGTATATGGGACCTTCAGTGGGGCTAGCTACCCGTACTGTAAGGGGCGCCGTATACCTGTAAGTCGGTCTAAGATGGCGTGTCGCCAGTGACCTTCATATAGATAGGTCCAGTGCTAATGATGTCTTATGCAGGCAGAGTAAGTTATTACTCAAATACAGGAAAGGATGTCGGTTGTTGGTAAGAATCACCTGGACGGTGATATTTATATTGAATTATGATATTGTTCCTAACAATGTCTTGTGCAGGCAGAGTAAGTATTATAAATGTACAGGAATGGCTACACGACCGTGGGTAATAATCACCAAAGGGTGATTACTGTATGCTTGGCTATGAGATTTGTATGCGTTACTTCTTGTCGGCTATAACATGAAATTGACCCTAAGGCAACGAGAAAGACCACTGTTAATAATGTTCTGTAACATGATTACTTAGTGTTTTCTTTTTAGGTGAGTTGGGCCAGCACCGCTTGCCAGTACATTGATGATGTACTGTCACGACCCGATCCTAAATTATTGGGTCGAATCGGATCATGCCCAGCCTGCACCGTTGTGAGATGGCGGCAGTAAGCTGTTTCTATTTGCAGGTAATCTCAACAATATCTATACATTTGTCACAACACGAATTTATGAATATTTAAAACTTTTATTCAACAAGGAGAAATACAACTGGAAAGGAAAATACTGAAATAAACACCGAAACCAAAAGTCTACAATTTCCAACATAATGAAACTAGAAAATAAGGAAATAGCAACTAGCTAAACGGCCGGCTCTTCGGCCTCAGGGTCCGCGTCCTCCAAGGGAGACTCTGGTAACACCGCAGGGTATAGCACAGGATCATAATAACTATTGTACAATAGCTCAGCGTCATCAATATCACCTATTGGGGGGGATCCAGTCAGAAAATAAGCAAGTACGAGTATGTACCTCATATTTCAAATAATAACGGAAAAGTGCAACCTAAACAGATAAAACAATATTTTCCAGCAATTTAACAATTCAATACTTGAAACAATGTAATTTGAATATGTAACGTCTATGACCGGCTTGGGTTGTACAATAGCATCCTAGCGACGCGATACGACTTATCCCCGTGTGTAAGAGGGGTAAGCTCGCACAATAACAATATGCAATATGAGGGGTATTGGTCATAAACGCTACACTATTCTCCAAATATCCCCACAATCAATATCAATCAATATTTGAACCCTAAGAGAGGGTTCCGTGTAGCAATGTGGTTTAAACATGCAACTTGACAATTACTAATTAAAATATAAGATAGCATAACCGTAACTTACCTTTGTTTAATGACTGGAACAGGATGTCGGTACCAGGGAGGAAGTCAAATACGTCCTCGAAACCCTACAGTTGAGAACCCTGACTTAGAACCATAGAGGAAACCATTTCTAGGTGTGCTAGTTGTAATTTCTAGAAGCAGGTCCTAGTCCAGTTTTTAAGTTGTTAATTAAGCTATCAACCTACTCTACCGTCGTAGGATACAATTATCAATTAACGAAAAAGGAACTGATTTATTGATTTATTGGGTAAAGATCGTATTTTCCAATTCATTTAACAAAACTTGTACTTTAATATTATATACATAAAATTAGGTTTTTCTTTTAATGAGAAAAATGTGAATTTGTTTAAATAATACAAACTTGAATTTTTATCCATTTTATTTAGAAGTAAGAAAACTCTTATAATTTTTTTCATATAAAACTAATACCCATTTTAAGTACGCGTCTAATGACAAAACCAACAAACCAGAAAGTAACCAAAAAGCTATGCTACACAATACAAGGTCACAGAAAATAAATAAAAAATTGGGCTTATGCCCTTACAACTTATTACATAAATTAATTAAATAATAAAAAGCTGCTGGTGAGCTCTGAACGCCGGGAAACGGTCCATTCAGGAGGCACGAATGCCCTGCACTCGAAATACGAAAATACCCAGTAACAAGTTCTAAAAATAAAACATAATATAAATTAAATATAATTTAGCGAAAACGGGCGTCTCAGACTTGGTCATGCAATCTCACGTTGCTAGGCTTACGCCTCAACGTACAGGAAATCCTGTAGCGTTTGCGTTTCGTCGAGGCTTATCCGACCGATACGGTCGCCGCCTACAGGGGATACAGAAACTAACCAACCAACACTTTAAACCAAATCAAAACCAATGAAACCATTTGCAAGGACCAGGGTTTTAGAAAATAGGTTTTGATATACAAAAATTACTGAACTTATAAAATATCATTTTTAAATACTTTTTCGAAAATTTGGACAGCACCTCCTCTGTAACTAGGACCACCTAGCCACGGGGCTATACTGATCCACCACACAAAATAAAACGTCCCAAACCAGGGAACACCAATCTCCAACAAAAATGAATATCCAACCCAAAAGCCAACCACAACATCCAAATTAAATATAAGCCACAGAAGCTATAAATAAACTCAAGCATAATTACACTACCAAAATAAGTCATATCAGCGACGTATTTAGCGACTCCAAGACAAAACGTCGCTAATTTTTGTAGGTTTAGCGACGTTTATTGTAGACGTCACTGTTTGTCGCCAACAGCGACAATTAGTGACGTCTAACGACTACAATTTGTTAACTGGGAACCTGCGTCACAAGTTCGTCGGTACACATCGCTGATATAGCGACGTGTAGCGACGTACATTAAGCGGCGTCGCCGTTTATTAAATATCAGCGACATTTAGCGACGTCCATTTTGGACGTCGCTAAATGTTTCATATAGGCTGCGAGGGTTTCCTTTTCGATCATTCACAAATTTTCCCCCCTCCAATTTTTTGCGCGCGCGCTCCTCCGCCGATTTCCCTCCTCCGGCCTCCTCCTCCGCGGCGCTCCTCCGGCGATCTCCCTCCTCCGGCCTCCTCCTCCTCCTCCTCCCCAGGTAGCTCCCCCATCTCTCTTTCTCTCTCTCCCACACACACACACACACTCTCCCCTATCCCCGCTTCCCAGTTTTTCCTCGTCTTCTAGCTCTCTCTCTCGCTTCTAGTTCGTGTCCACGAGAGCGTGGACTCGCCGCACGAGCAGCAGTGTGACACCTATTTTGTTGGTTTGGACACGTCGTGTCCCACTATGTGGACACGAGACTCACAGTGTGACACCTATATACTGATACTGGGAGTTTTTTGGGCATATGAATTGTCAATTTGATGTTTTGCTTGGATTGGAATTCCAATTTAGGGTTCGAGCCCTATTTACTGATACTGGAAAAAATGTTAAAATATCCAATTTAGGGTTCGAGCCCTATTTACTGATACTGGGAAAAATTTAGGGTTCTCATGATAATTTCCAGAACTTCTTTGCTCTGATGTAACTTCTATGAAAAATGTTCTTTAAAAGAGCGTTTTGTGTTGGAAACCCTTAAAGTTAGTGCTGGAAACCCTTAAAGTTAGTTATCTACTCTTTCAAGAAATCTCTCTGTAGCTAAAGAGTATTGAGCATCTTTCCGAATGTAAATGCTTTTGTGCTGCAAACCCTTAAAGTTAGTCATCTACTCTTTCAAGAAATCTATCTATGTGCTAGTTTCGCGAAAGTGATTCTGGGATTATTTTTGAAACGACAATATGGAAAATCTGGGTCCGAAGAACAATTAACCCGTTCGAAACAATAACATAAGGCATGTCACAAAATATATGAACACTGTTGCTCAGATGCCCATAAGCATTTCGATCTGACTGTAAACAAGGAAATAGACACTAATAATAAAATTAAGAAAATAAACACTTCTTGCTCTTATTGTGGGTGAAAAACTTATTGTGACAAAAACACATCATACACATTTGCTTAAACCGAATCCTGAGAATAGGAAGAATGGTGACTTACTAGAATCAAAATCAACTTAGTTCAGTTAGTTTACAATATCAATGTTGGAAGTGAGGATTTTTGCAATGGTTAGTTCTTTCCAGCTGACCAATAACAGTACATGCAGAAAAGTATATTTGCTCGACAGAGTCCCTGGTAGAGAGCAATAACTTCTGTGAAAAATGCTAGTGGCAAGAAAGAAAGAAAGGAAGAAAGAAAGAAAGCATGGACTGTGTTGCCTAACTTTCTTTTTCTTCCTCTTGGGTGATTCCACTTTTCTTTGGTTTTTAGGAGGGGCACTCAGGTGCTTTGCACACTCAGAGGTAGGATAAATCCAGTACAAATTAGGGACTGTCATGTTCATGCAGTTGGTACCAGTGTTTAAGATTAGTTTGATTTGTATAATTTATGTTAAAGGCAGATAGGTAGGTCCTGTATGAGAGACTGGATACCTAGGTATGATGGCTTGGCTAGTTCATGTTACCCAAAGGAAATTTGTCTATTGATATGGACTTAGATAAATTTCTATTGGAAAATGATATTGGAATAAGGATTAACCTGAGAATAGGCTTAACTGAACAGTGATATCAGTTAGCAACTATTTTCTGAGTTTGAATGTCAGGCATTTTGGGAAAATGGTGAGATACACCAAGTCAGACACTGTCCCTACAGCCATTCGACTGGCGAGGTAGAAATCTATGTACGACATTTGCTATAAGGACTTTGCATTAATCTACGGCACGACATCGTGATCAGGACATAGTCCCTGCAGCCATTCGACTGGCGAGGCCGAAACTATGTAGCCGTAGATAAAGTTGATTATCCTCCGACCCCCATCCCTCGGCAATGATGATACAACAACCTATCACTACATCTTTTAGTAGTAGATAATGTCTTAGTATTATATTTTGTGTGTTCATCTTATTGATTCTGTTACATCCTTCAGATACTATATTCGATAAGAACATATACTATACCATATGTACAGAACATAGATGATTCACACTAATGTATGCTAGAATGAATTTTGGGTTGTGTTCTGAGCCATCCGTTCTCACACTTGACAAAAAATGGAATATAAACTTTTTATCTGCCATTCGGCTGGCGAGACAGAAATCTATGTACGACATTTGCTATAAGGAATTTGCATTAATCTACGGTATGACATCGTGATCAGGACATAGTCCCTGCAGCCATTCGACTGGCAAGACAGAAACTATGTAGCCGTAGATAAAGTTGACTGTCCTCCGACCCCCATCACTCGGCAATGATGATACGACAACCTATCACTACATCTTTTAGTAGTAGATAATGTCTTAGTATTACATTTTGTGTCTTCATCTTATTGATTTTGTTACATCCTTCAGATACTATATTCGATAAGAACATATACTACACCATATGTACAAAATATAGATGATTCACACTAATGTATGCTAGAATGAATTTTGGGTTGTGTTCTGAGCCATCCGTTCTCACACTTGGCAATTATGCATGTGAAATATATCGTTGAAGAACATAAAACTTGTGGTCGTACAATCGTCACTTTCGTGCGTCAGTTCATGTCGGTCTTCACTTTCTGCAGTAATTATCTTAAAATGGATATGAATTACTATATGCGGAACCGTTTGTAGATGTACAATCGTCATCCTGATGAATTATTATCTGTGTCAATCTTTGCAGAATTATCTTAAAATAGATATGAATTACTATCTGAGGAACCGTTTGTGGATGTACAATCGTCATCCTGATGACATGTGCGGTGTGCGGGATGAATTTATACAGGGTGTGCAACAGTTCCTGTAGTTTGCCAAGGTGTTCCCTCAGTACATGGACCGTACAAAAATTAAGTGTCCATGTGTGAGATGTCGCAACTTAAAATATCATTCGAAAGTGGATGTGACATATCATTTATATTCGAGGGGTTTCATGCCAAATTATTATCAGTGGACCGCACACGGAGAACTTGTGCCTTTAGCCTCCGAGCGGGAGCCTTATGTGGAGCCTTATGTAGATGTCCACGAGCATGCTGATTACGACCAAGGATGGACGAACTTGGTTTTCGATGCTGCGGGGCCTAGTTTCGATCCGAACAATCAATATACAGCTGAGGAGGCACCGAATGCCGATGCTGCAAAGTTCATGGAGTTGCTGGAGAATGTAAGGACTCCTTTATATCCTGGTTGTGATGACCATTCATCGTTGGAGGTGATTACAAGATTGTTGAGCATAAAATTAGATTTTAATATGTCTCAAGAATGCTACAACCGAATCCTGGAGTTAATTAAAGATATATTGTCGGAGGGTGGCAAGTTACCTAAAGACTTCTACCGATCCAAGAGAATGGTGAGATCGCTCTGGATGGGGTATAAAAAAATTGATGCATGTCGCAACGGATGCATGTTGTACTATAAGGACGACAAGGATGAAGACGCCTGCAGATTTTGTGGTGCCGATCACTTCAAGGCAACTAGTACAACAAGGACTTCTGGTGCACGCAAGCCAACAGATTCGATGCACTATTTGCCTTTGATGTCGCGGTTACAGAGGTTGTTTATGGCAAAAGAGACAGTGATAATATGAGTTGGCACAAGCGGGAACAAATAGATGGAGTACTGGATCATCCATCCGACGGAGAAGCATGGAAGCACTTTGATCGAGTGTATCCCGATTTTGCTTCGGAGCCGCGTAATGTCAGATTGGGGCTTTCCTTCGATGGTTTTACCCCATTTGGACTTTCGGGCTCACAATATTCTTGTTGGCCTGTGATTGTTACTCCATACAACTTGTCGCCTTGGATGTGTATGAAGACTCCTTACATGTTCCTAATTGTTATTAGTCCAGGTCCGAAGAACCCGAAGATGAACATCGATGTATACTTACAGCCCTTGGTAGATGAGCTGAATCAGTTGTGGGAAGTAGGTGCAACCACATATGATGTTTTCAGAAAGCAGAACTTTCAGATGAGGGCCGCACTAATGTGGACCATCAATGATTTCCTGGCCTATGGAATGTTATCGGGTTGGAGCTCCCATGGTCGTCTCGCATGTCCGTATTGCTTGGATCGTACTAAGGCTTTCCGTTTGAAACACGGAGGAAAACCGTACTTCTTTGATTGTCATCGCCAGTTCCTGCCAAAGGATCATCCGTACCGAAGGAACATGAATGCTTTTCGTGCTGGCGTGGTAGAGAAGTCCAGTCCACCGCCACGGTGGTCCGGGGACACGATATGGGAGGAAGTTAAAGATCTCAAGTGCTATTGAAGAGCCTACAACGGGGTACAAGTGTGATGGATTTAGCCGCGCTCACAACTGGATGAAGAGGAGTATATTCTGGGACCTACCATATTGGAGTGACATTCTGCTCAGACATAACCTGGATGTCATGCATATCGAGAAGAATGTATTTGACAATATAATAAATACTGTGATGGACGTAAAGGGGAAGACGAAAGACAATCCCAAGGCCAGGTTGGACTTAGAAGAAATATGCAGACGTCCAGAGTTGCATTTGATAAAGGAAGGCAGTGGGAAGTATAAGCAGCCCAGGGCCATTTTTTCACTGGACAAGGAGGACAAAGGTAAACTTTGTAGGTGGATCCAGGGCCTAAAATTTCCAGACGGGTACGTATCGAATTTGAGAAGATGTGTTGACCCGAAGGAGAACAAACTACAGGGTATGAAGAGCCACGACTGTCACGTTTTTATGGAGAGGTTAATGCCGATTGTATTTCGGGAATTCTTACCTCAGGTCGTTTGGGATCCACTGACAAAGCTTAGCATATTCTTCAGAGATCTTTGTTCTACTAAGTTATTCGTCGATCGGCTTGAAAAGCAGGAGAAGGACATTGCAGTAACATTGTGTAAGCTTGAGAGGGTGTTCCCTCCTGGATTCTTTGACTCTATGGAGCATTTGCCAATTCATCTTTCATATGAGGCACGTGTTGGTGGGCCCGTCGGTTATCGGTGGATGTACCCGTTCGAGCGCCATCTAAACCACCTGAAGAGGGAGGTGAAAAATAAGACACGGGTCGAGGGTTCTATTTGTGAAGACTATGTCCTTGAGGAGATTACAAACTTTTGTTCAATGTATTTCAAGCCTCATATTGCTATAAATAGAACAAGAGCTCCGAGGAACGACGATGGAGATATAGAATATAATGATGCATTATTGAAAGTCTTCAATGCTCTTGGAAAGCCTTCTGGAAAACTGAAAAAGAGATATTTGAATGATGAGGAACTAAAGGCTGCCCAGTTATATATATTACTCAACTGCGAGGAGGATGAAGTAGAAAAGCTAGAGTGGTAAGTAAAAATCTTCAACGTTCAAGTCATCTATTTGTTGATTACGTTATTATAATTTAACGAGTATATCCCGATATTTATTGGTTTTCAGCAAATTTAATGATGAGGTGAGGTCAAGTAGACCATACATTGCAGATGAAGAAGTAGAAGAAGAAATGAGACTTCATTTTCCGTCTTGGTTGACTGCATATGTACGTAAAAAGCTAGTTAGAATCTTCCTCCATTCACAACTGCACAAGAAATAACTTAACATTAAATTAATTCTGTATCTTCTCGTGTTTAGGTCGATCGTCCGGACGTCATCCTTGAGAATGAATCTATTAGAACTCTTGCCAAGGGACCAATTTATGCCGTCAAAATATGGCCAAGTTATTGCGTGAATGGGTTTAAGTTCAATTCAACAAATGCTCTCATCAGAGATAGCTTCCTGGATCTTGATTCCACAAAAAACAGTTGCTTGTGTATCAAATCTACAAACTACAAAGATGTCACTCCAGGCAATGATTTCTATGGCGTCTTACGAAAGATCGTGGAATTGATGTACAACTATGGCATAGAGCCTGCCAAGATCGTGTTGTTCAAAGTTGATTGGTTCGATCCCATACAAGTTCAAGGATGGAAAATTGACAAGCATGGTCTTGTGGATATTAACTACCATCGTCGATACCAAGGATACGAACCATTTATCCTAGCAAGTCAAGCTCAACTCGTATATTTTACAACATATCCTAGACGGGGAACAACGAGGTACGACTGGTGGGCAGTATGCAAGACTAAAGCCAGAAATACCTACGACGTCGACGAAGTGGCTTATCAGGAGGACAAGCTGCCTCTTGTACCAAATACAGTTGATGTCGACTCAGCAGAAGTTCTCCATTCAATATCTACTTGTGTAGAAGAGGTACAAGTATCCAAAGGGGAAGACAAAGGAGATGCTAGTGACGATGAGGAGGAAAAGGAAGAGGATGAGGAGGAGGAGGAAGAGGCAAACGAAGAAGATGAATTTTCAGAGGATGATTGAGAAACTGTGATTTTGATGTATTCATATTTCTGTAATCTTAAATTATGAACTATAATCATTTCTATTAGTATTCAGAGTTTTAAAAACTTAAATTATGAACTCCAATGTATGCAGATATTTCTAAACTGTCATTGTATTTATTTATATTTTCAATCATAAACTGTGATTTTTATGTATTCATATTTCTGTAATCTTAAATTATGAACTCCATTGTTATTATCAGCATGGCAGGTCGACGTGGAGGCACCTCAGGACGACGCGAAGATAGGCCAGGACGAGCCGTGTCCTTAGGTGGGCAGAAAGCTCCGTTACCAGAGGATGGCTCCGGACCATCGTCTGACCCGAGCACTCTATTGTACCATACAGTCGCAGGTCCGGGTGGCAGTACACCTGCGACGAGCAGTTCCAGGCTTGCTGATCATACTCTTTCCCCTAGCCTTCCTACCGCTGATAGCAGCATAGCGGGTGGGGAACAGGTGCGTACTCCCGCCCGGCCGGATCCATACCAGAGCGACCCTCCATGCGCACCTCAGGACGAGACGAGGATGGAGATTTGGGCCGACGGTCCTACGAAGTAAGTTAAATAAATATATATATATATATATATTTTATGCATGTCTGTATATCTATATATATTCATTAATACGTCGGTTATCGTTGTATACAGATATCGTCCTTCGTCGGTACAGAGAGCATTGGGCTCCTTTCTAAGGTCCAACTATGGGGGTCCGTGGATCAACTACTCGGATGCCTCGGAAGAGAGAAAGGCATTCTGGTTTGCCCACTTCAAGGTAACTAAAGATAGTTAATTTAGTATGATTAATATAATTTTAAGCATTTTTTAGAACTTATTATTTTAATTTGTAATTCTTGTAGAGGACTTATTTTTATCCACCACACCGGGCCGAGCAGATTGAGAGGCAGTTTCCTGCCGTCGCCGCCAAGTTAATCCGTGATGTAATTGACGATCAGAAAGCTCGTCAGCGCTCCGGAAAGCCGATTGCTGGTTGGATCACACCTGACCAGTGGACCACGATGAGGGCTCGATTTGAGGAGCCCCGGTACAGAGAGCGGTCGGAGAAGACGAAGGCGGCTAGGACGAGAGCCGAAAAGTGGTGTGGTGGATCGATTCCTATGACGGAGCATTTCCGTCGTCTGGTATGTAATTTATTGCAATATATAAGATTTTATTGATAGTAGGAGTATATAATTTTTTATTTTACTAAAGAATAAAATATAACAAACACGCAGGTACAGAGGGGTGAGGACGCAAACATGGTGACCGTCTTCCTGGCCACCCATCGGAAGGACGGGAAGCTCATCGACGTTCGGGCTACTCAGAGCTATGTAAGTACTAATTTAGATTTCGTTAATTTTTAACACAACTTGAAGAATTTACAGATAACCATATAGTTAATAATAATTAAATACTTTAGACGTTTATTAGGCTAATTTAGGTAAGTACTGATGTATAGAGATGCACAATAATTTCTAGGACGAGTTTGTTAGGCTACGTGATGAGCGTGCGAGTGCTAGTGCACCGGCAGAGGGAGGGGTTGGTACATCGCAGCCATCTCCGCCTCAGTCGGAGGAAGAGCTCTGGAAGACCGCTGTTGGTGGTCTTCAGAGGGGTACGTACTATGGTACGGTATCCTACGACGTATTTGTTGTGACGCAGGCATCCAGGGCTCCCTCTGCCAGTGCGCATTCACAGCCGTCACAGGCCGAGTCGTCCCGAGTCGAGGGTAACATTGACCGCCAGATTGCTGAGCTGCGCGACGATATACTGAGGAGGATTTCTGGACAGCCAGGGTCTCAGGTGCAAGGGGACGCTGCATCGGTCACCGCACGCTTTGACGAGCTCGAGCGCACCGTGCGGCACGTACAGGGGACGCAGGAGTCCATTCACGACACCGTTACTAGGATAGCGGCTTGCATGGAGCAATGCAGCGCCAGACTGCTAGCCCTAGAGGAGACGCGGACGCATCCATCTCCAGCGGTTACACTGCCTCCTTCTCCAGCGGTTGCATTGTCTCCTCCTTCATCGTCGTCGGTGGTTCTTACACCGGAGCAGTATGCTTACCTTCTTTCCAGGAGCGGTGATGCTCCTCCTGATCAGCCGTAGTCGACATATATGTATATTGTTGTGTGATGGCCCATTGTTGGGTCTTTTATATGGTTATACATACATTATTCTTATGTGGACCATTATGTTTGACATTGTTGTTACAATTTTTCATATATCTGTGTTGATTGATGAGATTGTGTTTCAAACGTGTTCGTGATTGTGTGTATCGGTGTTGTTTGATACTGTGTTCGTGATACACACCGTCGCTGTTTGATACTTTGTGTTCGTGATACACACCGTCGCTGTTTGATACGCATTTGTGTTCGTGATTGTGTATCTGTGTTGTTTGATACTTTGTGTATCTGCTACAAATGCTGTAGGGGATGCTGTAAATGCTGTATTTTTTTAATTTTTTTTCAAAATTAGCGACGTTCAGCGACGTCCATCGACGAAAGTTAACGTCGCTAAGTAAGTATCGGAACGTCACTAACTGTGATGAATACCGTCGCTGATCGTCACTAAACGTTGCTAGGTATCACATTGCTAAACGTCGCTATATGTCGGTACTATAGCGACGTAATAACGTCGCAGAACGTCGCCATTTGGCTCTCAAGCCAGGTCAGCATCGATGCATGTCAAGTCGCTCAACGTCGCTAGGTGACGTCGGTAACTGCTGTCGTTTTACGTCGCTGGTAGTCGCTGAATTAGAGACGTGTATGCGTCGCTAAGTGTCATCGCAATAGCGACGTCGTATTGTTTAGCGACTAGGTTAATTGCGACAACGTCCAAACGTCGCTAAATACGTCGCTAATTGAAATTAGCGACGTATTTTTCATGTTTAGCGACGTCCTGTGGCGTCGCTGATTTGACAGATTTTAGTAGTGTTAGTCTACTGCGAAAGACCAACAGAAGAGCAAAACATAGATACTAGGAACGTCCAAACTAGGAAATGAACCCACAGCACACAATATACCAAAGAGAAACTACGTCACGACGTAACCAACAAAACCGCGTATCCCCTAACGCAACAATATAAAATGCCGATCCCCGTAACGAGGACGGAACCGCGTCATCACCGACTAACTATGGGAGGGACACAGGGATACGGGATTATACCTCTGCCGCTCGGCTAGACCTTTCAGATGCAAGAAAAAATAGGAAAAATATTCTGCACGGACAGCGGGATCGGCTCGGAACAGCACACAGGAGTGCGGACAGCAGATCGGGGCCGGCAGCGTCGCAGAAAGCGCACGGACAGCGGCTCAGGGGTCGGGATCGGGAACGGCCACGGTATCGGTGGTTTGAGGGGACAGAGGTGCGGTGAGGCCGCTGGCTCGGTACGAAAATGGGAGAGGGCTGACCGGAGGGGGTCGCCGAAGGCGGATCGGGACGGCGATCATGGGCGGAGACGAGATCCGCGAATCTGGCCGGAGGGAGGCCGGATCGCTCGGACAGCGGTTCAGGGCCACGCGGGGTGGAGGTGCGGGCCGGTCGGGATGCACGGGGACGGCGCACAAGCGGCGGCCCGACGGGGAGTGGGGCTGGGTCCGGTCATGGGGCCAGCAGGGGATCGGCCTGGGGAGGCGCGTCGGCGATGCCGAGGTGGGGTTGGCCGGGAGGCGGTCGCTGGGGCAGTTTCGGGTCCGCTCGACGGACCTCCGGATGGGTGGCCGCGGGGAGACTTGGAAGAGATGGGTTGGGCGATGGAGGTGGAGGAGATATGGAGAAGGAGGTGGAGGAGATATGTAAAAAGAAAATGAAGAAGAAGGTAGAGGAGATATGGAGAAGAAGGAGAAAATATGGAAAGGAGTTGAGAAAAAAAAGGAAAGTGGAAGGAGTGTCCACGGGTGAGAGAATGAGAAGGGTCTGGGGAGGGTTGGTTAGGATTAGGATTTGGGTTTTGTTTTTGTTTTTGTTTTTTTTTTTGAAACCAAAAATATTTTTTTGAAGAAAAATTAGGCTTGGGACAGGTTCGAGATCGGGTCAGACTCGGGGTCGGACCCCGGGCACGGGATCGGGGCGGGTCAACCAATCAAAAATCCAATTAACGATTTAAATTAATAATTTTCTAATCCGACTAATAATAATAATAATAACTAATAAACCTATGACTACGCCAACAACTAAAATCCATCAATCCAAATATAATTTCGAATTTGTGGGTTTTACAACCTTCCATCCTTAGAAAATTTTGTCCTCGAAATTTCAAAGATAAGGGCCGGGGTACAATCAAAATCACTTAACCTTGATCAAACATGGAATTTAAATCATCAGGCACGATCAGATTCTAGGCATGATCATTAGGTACAATGATAAGATATCGGCACGATCAGAATTATCATGATATGATCTGAGATAGGGTTGGATTGTTGTTGTGATCAAAAATTATTTTAGGCACGAGAAAATCTAGGTACAATTATGATCATAAAATAGGAGAAAATCAAATGAGGTCTCATGAAACAGAAAAGGCAAGAAAGAAGCGAATGTCAACAGTTAATTGAAAAGACAGAAAGTAATGGAATCTTTTGAGATGAGGGACTAAAATATCAAATCAAATTGAAATGTGATACAAGGGTTTGTGACTCAGGAAAGATAAAAAGTTGTATGATGGTAGGATAGCAAAGATGATTAGAATAATATAACTATGATAGGAATGTAATCGAGTAAGATATTTCCACTGAGGGCCGAGTGATGATCAAAGGGAATAGAAAGAATATCGTTTCACTATTTCAACGGTCAGAAGATAAGATATGCAGAAAAAATACTTACAAGATAACTAAATTATTAATACCATACAAAATCAATCTCTAACTAGCTGAACTTTCGGTATCTACATAAAACTAAGATATCTGTCAAGGTATTAAAACTAAATATATATATGGAATCATAAATCACCTAAATCAATTTTTCATCCATCGTTATATGCCAATGGTCCTATCTCAAATCCTCTATGCTTATTCCTTCTCTAGAACCTATCATTCCATTGCTCGTGTTATTCCTTCCATGGCTATATCCGTCCCTTCTAGGTATAGTAGTCATCTAACCATAAAAGTTGATCATCGTCAAGTGTTTCTTTACTTGATCATTATATTCACATGTTTATATATATTATCCAAATTCACTTCATCCATGGGAGAACATTACCAAAACCTATACTTTCCTCGCTAACTCTACCTACGTCTTCCTTTATCTTCAATAACTCTTCCTTTAAGCATAAAATTCAAAATCGTCAAATACCATTATTTTTTAATGAGGTTTAGACGCTAGCGAGTACTACTAACGATTCTATTCCAAATGAGTCACAAGCTAGGTATACCACTCCCTCAAGACTAGCTTAAGGTATTCTTCTACATTTTCTACCCTTTAGCTATCTAATATTAATCCCAAGGATCCTTACAAGGAATGAGATAAGTAACAATCTATGTTTCCCCCGCATATAGCTATCAACTATATACATATGGTCATCCACAAGATGTATATCAACTATTTAATATAAAAAGCTAACCACAACTATTTACAGCTTCCAAAATATGTAACTAAAAAATAATAATAATAATAAATAAATAAATATAAAAATATATATATGCAACGTACTAAGGTTGAAACAGGAAAGATATTGAGCCAATAGAGATTGATATGGTCCTAATAAGTTCTAGAAAAAATCAAGTACAATTTTATAGAAAATCTATCCTTTCTGGCCGTGATAAGAGATTTCTGAAAATGGAAAGCCGCTAGAAATACAAATCCTATAATTCGGACAACCGTCAGAATAATTTGATGGTTTAGAAAAGACAACCATATTATGGATATAGTCTTAATAATATTCGAAAACCCAAATATATCCGAAGTCACTTTGCCTCAAATTCATGCGTCGCCAGAGTGCACCTGACTGCAGTGAAATTTTGGTTCCATAACTTGAATAGTAATAGGTTTTCGAGTAGTCTATCAACTTTATCCATTTCCTGGCTGAACAACATAGGAGAAAAATTTGATGCATTTAGGACGTAGTCTCAATAATATCCAAAAACCTATCAACACCTGAATCACTTCAACTTAGAGTCTATGCCCCGCCAGTGCGCAACTGGCTGCAGTATACTCACAGTTTCTATAATTCAAATAGATGGTTGCGATGCATATGTGCGAAGCCATATTAGGTCACTGAATATTTTTTTAACTTTGTCCATGAAAATTTTAAAAGGATAATTCAACAATTCAAAAAGTTTTTCAATGACTAAAGAAAATTCAATATTAGGATGGAATCAATTCTCTGACCGTTCGTGCTTCATGATACTCAAGAATTGAGTTTAAAAGCTTTCTAGGCCTTGAATTGATCAAGAAGTTGCCTAGGGAGAGTAAGGTTTCGAGTTGAGTGGAGGAAATCAACAAATAAAAATATTTTCGGTACTTGGAATAACTTAGGAAATATCAATCCATATTGGAATTTTTTTCGGAAAATAGTTCCCTTGGAAGATATGTGAACCAGCTAAGTTGAACCAATTCTTTAGTAACAATTAACCTTGGGGCTTTATGGTTCCAAAAGAATTCGGTTCGAAATTGGTTCTGAAAAAGTCAATTGGAAATAAGGTCAAGACAAATGGTTGGATACACTAGTCGTACAAATACTTTGGGTATATAAGAGTTTATTAGGTTTGCTAAAGGAGAATTTGAAACTCTAAATAGTATATGGATCTAGATTCTAAGTAAAGATAGAGAAGTAAGATTTGCTCAAACTAATAGAGAAATTGGAAATATGTTTGTTGAAGAAGGAGATTGAAAAATCTAATATTAATCCATAAATAGCGAAAGAGTATAGATCCTAAGGGATGTTGGAATCTGATAAAGATATGGAGGAAAGTAACCCCCGGAAGCCATGGGACACTGAAAGATATATAAAATCTAGAAAATAATATAGGCAGTAAAATATATCATCATACAATCGGCCTAATCTGTGTAAGGTTTAGGTACAAACATAAACAAGGTAGCCTACGAAACTATAAGCAAGCAAAAATAGATATTATAAATAAATAATTTCGGCCCTATGTTGTGACAGGGTGGAAATAATCTAAGTGTTCTAGTTGTTTCTAGAGTCTATTTTTCTAAAGTCTCATCTAGACCTAGGTCAAGTTACATGACTGCATGCTGGTCTAGACTAAGTTGACTAGACCAATTTACAGAACTGGACCTGCATGGGCCACTACTAAAAATATGTCACGACTCGATCCCAATGTAGTAGATCTAGTCGGATCATGCCCAGCCTGCACCGTTGTGAGACGGCGACAATAAGCTGTTTCTATTTGCAGGTAATCTTAATAATATCTATACATTTGTCACAACACGAATTTACGAATATTTAAAACTTTTATTCAACAAGGAGAAATACAACTAGAAAGGAAAATACTGAAATAAACACCGAAACCAAAAGTCTACAATTTCCAACATAATGAAACTAGAAAACAAGGAAATAGCAACTAGCTAAACGGCCGGCTCTTCGGCCTCAGGATCCGCGTCCTCCAAGGAAGACTCTGGTAACACCGTATGGTATAGCACAGGATCATAATAGCTATTGTACAATAGCTCAGTGTCATCAATATCACCTATTGGGGGGGATCCAGTCAGAAAAGGAGCAAGTACGAGTATGTACCTCACATTTTAAATAATAACAAAAAAATGCAAGCTAAACAGTTGAAACAATATTTTCTAGTAATTTAACAATTCAACACTTGAAACAATGTGATTTAAATATGTAACGTCTATGACCGGCTTGGATTGTACAATAGCATCCTAGCGACGCGATACAAATTATCCTCGTATGTAAGAGGGGTAAGCTCGCACAATAACAATATGCAATATGAGGGGTATTGGTCATAAACGCTACACTATTCCTACAATCAATATCAATCAATATTTGAACCCTAGGAGAGGGTTCCGTGTAGCAATGTGATTTAAACATGCAACTTGACAATTACTAATTAAAATATAAGATAGCATAACCGTAACTTGCCTTTGTTTAATGACTGGAACAGGATGTCGGTACCAGGAAGGAAGTCAAATACGTCCTCGAAACCCTACAGTTGAGAACCCTGACTTAGAACCATAGAGGAAACCATTTCTAGGTGTGCTAGTTGTTTAAATAATACAAACTTGAATTTTTATCCTTTTTATTTAGAAGTAAGAAAACTCTTATAATTTTTTTCATATAAAACTAATACCTATTTTAAGTACGCGTCTAATGACAAAACCAACAAACCAGAAAGTAACCAAAAAGCTATGCTACACAATACAAGGTCACAGAAAATAAATAAAAAACTGGGTTTATGCCCTTACAACTTATTACATAAATTAATTAAATAATAAAAAGCTGCTAGTGAGCTCTGAACGCCGGGAATCGATCCATTCAGGAGGCACGAATGCCCTGCACTCGAAATACAAAAATACCCAGTAATAAGTTCTAAAAATAAAATATAATATAAATTAAATATAATTTAGCAAAAATGGACGTCTCAGACTTGGTCATGCAATCTCACGTTGCTAGGCTTACGCCTCAACATACAGAAAATCCTGTAGCATTTGCGTTTCGCCGAGGCTCATCCGACCGATACGGTCGTCGCCTACAAGGGATACAGAAACTAACCAACCAACACTTTAAACCAAATCAAAACCAATGAAACCATTTGCAAGGACCAGGGTTTTAGAAAATAGGTTTTGATATACAAAAATTACTGAACTTATAAAATATTATTTTTAAATACTTTTCCAAAAATTTGGGCAGCACCTCCTTTGTAACTAGGACCACCTAGCCACGGGGCGATACTGATCCACCACACAAAATGAAACGTCCCAAACCAGGGAACACCAATCTCCAACAAAAATGAATATCCAACCCAAAAGCCAACCACAGCATCCAAATTAAATATAAGCCACAGAAGCTGTAATGCCTGTAGTTCGTATTACGTATCTTGGAATACGTGTACGTATTTCCTCTTGTATTGCGTATCTCTTGGCTTGACTCGGTTTATTTTGGGTTGGTTCGGCTAGGCTTGGGTTGCCTTGGTTCATCATGAACCAAGGGAAGAACCCCTACCTACTACCCCCATCATCCTTTATTAACCCATTCCTTCATTCTCTCTCTTCATTACTCTTCTTCATCTCCACATTTACTTCTACACCTACCAGGAAGAGAGAGAGAGAGAGAGCTTAGGCAAGTGCAAACTTGCTTCATGATGGATCTCATGTTTTATTGTTCTATTCTCTTCCTTACTTGATTCTAAGATGCTTTAGAACTTGGCATTTTCCATTTTTATGGTTATATTTTTGTAGATCTAAGTTTTAAGTTCCTTCTTGTTTAGTTTTCTTGGTTTTGATCTCTAAAAACTTGATATTTCCAAAAAAACTAATGGTTCTATGTTGTAGAGAATTCAATTTCATTCAGTTTTGGCTTTTGTTTCACTTGATTTCGACTTCGGATGAGGAAGTTATGGCCATGGCAAGTTTTCGGAACTTTCATGGCTGAACTTGCTGTTTGGGGACGATGAACCCCATGCGTCCGGGAGGCCATGCGCCGGGAGGCCATGCGCCGTGAAGTCCCGGCAACGCATCCCTTAACTCCGAGCGTGTCATGCGCGTAGGTTCTCTACGCGCATGTATTGAAGACGCAACGTGAGTTTCTCATGCGCCGATTGGTGCAGGAATCCCATGCGCCGATTGTGCAGGAATCTCATACGCCGATTGTGCAGGAATCCCATGCGCCGATTGGTGCAGGAATCCCATGCGCCGATTGGTGCAGGAATCCTATGCGCCGATTGCACAGGAATCTTATGCGCCGATTGGTGCATGAATCCCATGCGCCGATTGCGCAGGAATCTCATGCGCCGATTTTGCAGAAATTTACTGTTTTTGCCTGTTTAAGTTATTTTGTAGCTAGAATCTTGAAAAACTCAAAACATAAAAGTTGTAGATCTTTTCCTTGGCTTCAATAATATGCCACTAGTTATTTTATGCAAGTTTTTCTCATTTATGATAAGGTAAGAATAGAACACGATAGTGGCCCGCTGTGGCGCACTCTTGACAAGTAAACTGACATGATATGTCTCGACATACCGTTATGACAGCTAGCCTGACATGACAAGTATAAGGACCTGGACACCGTGGACGATTGTGTTTGTACAAATAAACTGGTACTGTCTTGCATCATGTCTAGGATGGGGGTCCCTGAGTACCACGGTCAGGTATACCTACTGAAATTGACTAAGGTTAATTAACTAGAATGATCAGTAGTCATGAAGAGATTTCCAGCTACAGGCAATCCCGTTATCTGGGCGCATTCAGTGGACTTGTAGCCTACCGACGAGTAGGGCACATTTCCAGCACACAGTCACGTGTTGCATTCTTCATAAACATTCGACCTGGATAACCGGATGGTCTGCAGGGCTTGTGGCTATTGGGATAATCTCATTGCATCTTGCTAGTAACTAGGCCTGTGATAACCCTAGTTAGTTAAAAGTATCAAGCCGTACTCTTGATTGGCCGTGATTGATTGGATGGAGTTTATTCCAGCTTAGTCTTACCCTGATCCTGTACAAGATTGTAATATGACATGATTTCTTGTATCAATAAATGATGGGATACCAAGTTCTGTTCAGATGAAGGGTTACAACCACGGTCCTTGTTTGGTTTAAGGGTTGTAACTTGGTTATCTGAATAGTTCCATAGTTACCTTATCATATATCGTCCTGCTTATTGTGCTTGCCTTAACAATAACAATCGGGGGTCCAGTTCTGTTCAGGCGAAGGGTTACAACCCCGGTCCTTGTTTAGTTTAAGGGTTGTAACCTGGCTCCCGAAGCAGTTCTACGTCCTCTCTTCGTTTATTGTCTTATTGCAACCCCTTGTCATGCTCGTCATGTTTTACCTTTACTTCAATACCATGATTATTTATACTGGCCTTAACAATAAAGATCAGGGGTCCAGTTCTGTTCAGGCAAAGGGTTACAACCCCGGTCCTTATTTGGTTTAAGGGTTGTAACCTGGCTCCCGGAGCAGTTCTGTGTCCTCTCTTCGTTTATTGTCTTTACTGTACCAATAGTATTTGAGACGGGTTTCTATTCAGGTGAAGGGTTACAACCCCGGTCCTTGTTTGGTTTAAGGGTTGTGACCTGGCTACTTGAATGGTTTTCTCGTACTCAGTTTACTGTTGTTATCTCTATATATCATTTCTTATTTATTATCTTTAACATTCTATTGTGATATGCTGGTTTTAGTTCCTAAGTGAAGCCTCCTTTGTGGCACTTGCTCTTTCTGGGGTCTGACCCAGCTGGTTTTGTATGGCCAGATATCGGAGCAGCACTAGAGGATCTACCGACCTTCCAGCCAGATGGTAACCACCAGGCGTAACCCTGGCAACGAGTGGGTTTCTTTTTGTTCTCCCACTTTATTATAAAATTATTCTTTTGAGGTATTTAGCCGGCGAGCACGTGTTAGCTCGTATTGCATCCTTATTTATTGTCTGCCTACGGGCTGTAACATGATTGACAAATCCTAGGGTTGATCATGTATTGACTAAAACTCTTGCTAGTCCTGACATTTTGTACGACTAGCTTCATGATCATCCAATATGTAATGTATGGGACGCCTTACTATTGTATATTGATGCTCTAATATCTTGAGACTGTTACTACTTGCTTGTGATTGAGACAATAGGCTTGTTCTTGACCATAGGAGACTGATGGATTGTAGTTAAACCCTCATATATCTAGACAGTCGTGACCGTATAGTGACGTGGGTTCCATTTCATTATACGTAGCTAGCTATGTCTGCCCCCGCTCTCCAGTATTCTGGTTCTGGGGCGTGACATGGTTTAAGTGGTGGCCCATGCAGGTCTTGTAAATCAAGATATGTGAGGGTTTATCGAATAGATGTCTCAATCAATACTCGTCCTTGATCTCTGCTCGTATCTTCTGAATCCCTATAATCTTGACCTGATCACATGCTAGTATCGTTGATCTGTCCTGGTCCTTCCTTATTGTTCCCTATGTCGTCTTCTTCAGCGGCATTGTTCCTGGACCTGCCGATCAGCAAGGCGAAGCACCTCCCGCGGACCAGCAGCAACCTGGAGATCAAGCCCAGCATTCAGGAGTAGCCTCCAGAGTCATGCCTAACGTAGGAGAACCACCAATTCAGCCCGTCCAGCCTACAGAGCCTGAGGATGGCACTTTGGTGGGTCTCATCAGGTCCCTATTAGCTTTCCAGGATCGTCGTGGAGATGCCTTGTACCAGGCGGTGGCAGATGCTTTGACCCGAGGAGGTCATCAGGGTAATAGCGCGGCCAACAGCTTCAAGCGCTTGAACCCTCCCTTTTTCGACGGCAGTGAAGATGCTATCGCTGCTGATGCTTGGCTTCAGGACACCGAGGTGATTCTAGAAGCATCCAGGATTCCAGAAGCCGAGAAGGTGGCCGTAGTGCGCCTACAGTTACTAGATCTTGCCCGCAGCTGGTAGGCAGCGCAGGCCGTTGGATTATTGGCACCCATTACTTGGGCAGTATTCAGAGAGAGATTCCAGACCAAGTACTTCGATGCTGTAGCTCGGTACGATCTACAGACGAGGTTTACCAATCTGAAGCAGATGGGCAGGACGGTCGACGGATATGCGGCCGAGTTTTCGAGACTTAGTCGGTTTTCTCCCACCTTGGTAGCAACCGAGTTCGATAGAGCCCAGCGGTTCCAGCAGGGGCTCCATTTAGAGATCTTGTTGGCAGTAGAGCAGTTTGAGCATCAGACTTTTGATGCAGTATTGAGAGCAGCTAGGAGGCATGAGTATACCTCCCAGAGGATCGTGGATAGGACCGGAGGTCGGAAGCGATCCCATAGCCAGATGAATCAGTCATCAGCACCAGCCCCGGCAGCCAGGGCTTTGACCATTGGAGCTCCGAGGCGGGCGACCTCAGTAACGTCGATTCAGCATTCAACCCCGATGCACCCTCAGCAGCAGAAGCAGAAGCAGTCTTCCGCGGTGGGATGTTCACACTGCGGGAAGCTAGGACATGTGGTATCAGAGTGTCGTAGAGCACATTGTTTGTGCTTGGTTTGCGGTACCCCGGACCACAGGGTAGGGAATTGCCCGAACATGGGGAGTTCATCGGCCTTCTCTAGTCCTTCAGTTAGAGGACCAACACCAGTCCAGCAGCAGCAGCAGTTGCAGTACCCGTTCCTGAGGCCATTGCCGACGTAGGCCCAGGCATTCCAGCAGCAGAGACCGCAACAGTATGCCCAGGCCCAAGCCTTGATCCAGAGCAGGCAGAGGAATTTTCAATAGAGGGGACCCGCACCCAGAGGACATGGTCAAGTGCTGGCTTTGACCATAGGAGAAGAAGGAATTGCACCAGGTGAGGTAGTGGCAGGTACTATTCTCGTCAACTCCTTTCCAGCTTCAGTATTATTTGATTCTGGTGCCTCGCATTCATTTATGTCTGCACGATTCGCGACACGGGTAGGACTGGAACCCAAGTCATTATCAGTAAGGCTCAATATACTTACTGGTAACGGACTTGTGGGAGTAGATAGGGTGTTTTCCTCATGTCGGATCGTAGTTAGCGGTAGAGAATTCCCTGCTAGATTGATAGAGTTTCCGATGGCCGATTATGATGTGGTCTTAGGGATGGATTGGTTGAGGGATCAGTATGCTAGGATAGACTGCCATATCGACAGGATTATTTTTAGCATCCCAGGCGAGCCAGAGTTTTTCTTTTCCCGAGGTAAAGTTGAACCTTCTCCTCCAGTGTTACGGATGGCAGTAGCAGCAGTACAGTTACCTCGGATAGTCGAAGAGTTTCCAGACGTTTTCCCAGAAGAGCTTCCAGGGATGCCGCCAGAATGGAAGATCGAGTTCACTATCGACTTGATTCCCGGAACAGCCCCAGTGTCAGAGAGAGTCTACAGGATGGTGCCGTCAGAATTAGAGATATTGTACAAGATGATTGAAGAACTTAGAACCAAGGGATTCATTCGTGCAAGTGGATCGCCTTGGGGAGCCCCGATGCTTCTTGTAAAAAAGAAGGATGGTACGTTCAGATTATGTGTTGACTATCGTACCTTGAACTCAGTGACAATCAAGAACAGATATCCTCTCCCGAGGATAGATGACTTGTTTGATCAACTCAAGGGGGCAGCAGTGTTCTCGAAGATCGACTTACGGTCAGGATACCATCAGATCAGAGTCAGAGAGCAGGACATCCCAAAGACAGCTTTCAGATCCGATATGGGCATTGGAAGTTCCTTGTTATGCCATTTGGAGCAACCAATGCGCCGGCTGTATTCATGGACCTCATGAATCGTATCTTTATGCCTTATTTGGATCAGTTCGTGATTGTGTTCCTAGATGACATCCTGGTCTACAGCAAGAGTGAAGCGGAGCATGAGCAGCACCTCAGAGTTGTTCTTCAGATTCTCAGAGAGCACCAGTTGTATGCCAAGTTCAGTAAATGCGAGTTCTGGCTCGATCGCATTTCGTACTTGGGCCATATCATCACCCGAGGAGGAGTTGAAGTGGATCCCCAGAAGATCGTGGCCATTGAAACATGGCCAGTGCCTAGCACGGTTGCAGAAGTTCGCAGTTTTCTTGGATTGGCCGGCTACTACCGTCGATTTGTTTCGAATTTTGCTCGAATTTCAGCGCCATTGACCCAGTTGACCCGCAAGGATGTGCAGTTTGTTTGGACAGCAGAGTGCCAGGATTCTTTTGAGAAGTTGAAGCAAGGCTTGATGACGGCACCCATTCTCACGCTTCCAGATGGAACCGGAGGATTCTCAGTGTATTGTGATGCTTCAGGCAGAGGTTTAGGATGTGTTCTGATGCAGCATGGGAAGGTAATAGCTTATGCATCACGACAACTTCGTGATCATGAAAGAAATTACCCAACCCATGACTTGGAGCTGGCAGCAGTAGTGTTTGCACTTAAGCTTTGGAGGCACTACTTGTACGGAGATAGGGTGGAGATTTTCATCGACCACAAGAGCCTGAAGTATGTTTTCACCCAGAAGGATCTCAACATGCGTCAGAGGAGGTGGTTGGAGCTACTTGTGGATTATGATGTCAACTTGCAGTATCATCCTGGGAAGGCCAACGTCGTTGCAGATGCATTGAGCAGGAGAGCCGGAGTTTATTTCCTAACAGCACAACCAGAGCTGTTAGCCGATCTTCAGAAGATGGGTATAGAAGTTGTTCTTCCTTCCAGTGTGGCATTGATGGCCAGCATGCAAGTTCAGTCCACTATAGTCGAGAGGATCCGGATGGCGCAGTCAGCAGATTCCAAGCTTCAGCGACTCAGAGCAGAGTGTGAGGCAGGATGAAGACCAGAGTTATGTATCCATAAAGACGATATACTTCGACATGGGAAGCGTCTTTGTGTACCCAGTGGAGATATCAGACAGGAGATCATGACGGAGGCTCACAGTTCACAGTATTCCATTCATCCCGGCGGTACGAAGATGTACCGTGATATTCGTCAGCACTTTTGGTGGAATGGCATGAAGAGGGAGATAGCCCGGTTTGTCTCTCGATGTTTGGTTTGCCAACAAGTTAAGGCTGAACATCAGAGGCCAGCTGGACTACTTCAGCCCTTGCCAATTCCAGAATGGAAGTGGGAGCATATAACCATAGATTTTGTGACTGGATTGCCTAGATCCCCGGCTGGCAGAAAAGCTATTTGGGTTATAGTTGACCGGCTCACGAAGGTGGCCCACTTTCTCTCGTTCAGAGTTAGTCAGTCGACGGCTCAGCTAGCGGAGATGTATCTCCGACAGATTGTCAGATTGTACGGTGTACCAGTCAGTATTATCTCGGACAGAGATTCCAGATTTATGTCGCACTTTTGGCGTAGCCTGCAAGAGAGTTTGGGGACTCGCCTCCAGTTCAGCTCAGCATGTCACCCACAGACAGATGGCCAGTCGGAACGCACGATCCAGACTCTTGAAGATATGTTGCGGTCATGTACACTCGACTTCGGTGGTTTGTGGGAAGATCACGTGCACCTAGTGGAGTTCTCGTACAACAACAGTTTCCAGGCCAGTATCCAGATGGCACCGTTCGAGGCACTGTATGGTAGGAAGTGTCGATCCCCGCTAGCCTGGGTGATGTTGGATAGAGGCAGATGCTTGGTCCAGAAATGATTGCTCAGACCGTTGAAGTGGTCAGAAGAGTCAGAGATCATCTTCGAGTTGTCCAAGATCGCCAGTATCATTGGGCCGATTCCCATCGACGACCCCTTGAATTTTCAGTCGACGACCATGTATTCCTGAGGATTTCGCCTAACCGTGGCGTCATTCATTTTGGCGTACGAGGAAAGCTTAGTCCTAGGTATATAGGGTCGTTCGACATTCTGGAGGGAGTAGGTGATGTATCCTATCGTCTCGCTCTTCTACCGTCGCTACGTGAGGTGCATGATGTGTTCCATGTATCCCAACTGTGACGGTATATCCCGAAACCGAGCCACATCCTAGATCATTCGAAATTGGTTGTTGGTACCAACCTTTCGTATGAGGAGAGGCCCGTGTCTATATTGGACCGGAGAGAGAAGATACTCAAGAACAAGACTATTAGTTTAGTCCGTGTTGCTTGGGGTCATCACTCTTTGGGTGAGTCGACGTGGGAGCGTGAGGATGATATCCGATCGCGATATCCCGACCTGTTTGACTCGTAAGGTATAATGTCTTCCTTATGCCTTATGCTTTCAATTCCTTGCTTGAATAAATGACTGCATGATAGACTGCTTGTTATAGCTTACGATTATTATAGCTTGTCCTCGCAATTCTAGCCTCTTAATTAAATTCCGAGGACGGAATTCTTTTAAAGAGGGTAGAGTTGTAATGCCTGTAGTTCGTATTACGTATCTTGGAATACGTGTACGTATTTCCTCTTGTATTGCGTATCTCTTGGCTTGACTCGGTTTATTTTGGGTTGGTTCGGCTAGGCTTGGGTTGCCTTGGTTCATCATGAACCAAGGGGAAAACCCCTACCTACTACCCCCATCATCCTTTATTAACCCATTCCTTCATTCTCTCTCTTCATTACTCTTCTTCATCTCCACATTTACTTCTACACCTATCAGGAAGAGAGAGAGAGAGAGGAGAGAGAGAGAGAGAGAGAGCTTAGGCAAGTGCAAACTTGCTTCATGATGGATCTCATGTTTTATTGTTCCATTCTCTTCCTTACTTGATACTTTAGAACTTGGCATTTTCTATTTTTATGGTTATATTTTTGTAGATCTAAGTTTTAAGTTCCTTCTTATTTAGTTTTCTTGGTTTTGATCTCTAAAAACTTGGTATTTCCAAAAAACTAATGGTTCTATGTTGTAGAGAATTCAATTTCATTCAGTTTTGGCTTTTGTTTCGCTTGATTTCGACTTCGGATGAGGAAGTTATGGCCATGGCAAGTTTTCGAAACTTTCATGGCTGAACTTGTTGTTTGGGGACGATGAACCCCATGCGTCCGGGAGGCCATGCGCCGGGAGGCCATGCTCCGTGAAGTCCCGACAACACATCCCTTAACTCCGAGCGTGTCATGCGCGTAGGTTCCCTACGCGCATGTATTGAAGACGCAACGTGAGTTTCTCATGTGCCGATTGGTGCAGGAATCCCATGCACCGATTGCGCAGGAATCTCATACGCCGATTGTGCAGGAATCCCATGCGCCGATTGGTGCAGGAATCCCATGTGCCGATTGGTGCAGGAATCCCATGCACCGATTGGTGCAGGAATCCTATGCGCCGATTGCGCAGGAATCTCATGCGCCGATTGGTGCAGGAATCCCATGCGCCTATTGCGCAGGAATCTCATGCGCCGATTGTGCAGGAATTCACTGTTTTTGCCTGTTTAAGTTGTTTTGTAGCTAGAATCTTGAAAAACTTAAAACATGAAAGTTGTAGATCTTTTCCTTGGCTTCAAGAATATGTCACTAGTTATTTTATGCAAGTTTTTTTTCATTTATGATAAGGTAAGAATAGAACATGATAGTGACCCGCTGTGGCGCACTCTTGATAAGTAAACTGACATGATATGTCTCGACATGCCGTTATGACAGCTAGCCTGACATGACAAGTATAAGGACCTGGACACCGTGGACGATTGTGTTTGTACAAATAAACTGGTACTTCTTGCATCATGTCTAGGATGGGGATCCCTGAGTACCAGATACCTACTGAAATTGACTAAGGTTAATTAACTAGAATGATTCAGTAGTCATGAAGAGATTTCCAGCTACAGGCAATCCCGTTATCTGGGCGCATTCAGTGGACTTGTAGCCTACCGACGAGTAGGGCACATTTCCAGCACACAGTCACGTGTTACATTCTTCATAAATATTCGACCTGGATAACCGGATGGTCTGTAGGGCTTGTGGCTATTGGGATAATCTCATTGCATCTTGCTAGTAACTAGGCCTGTGATAACCCTAGTTAGTTAAAAGTATCAAGCCGTACTCTTGATTGGCCGTGATTGATTGGATGGAGTTTATTCCAGCTTAGTCTTACCCTGATCCTGTATAAGATTGTAATATGACATGATTTCTTGTATCGATAAATGATAGGATACCAAGTTCTGTTCAGATGAAGGGTTACAACCCCGGTCCTTGTTTGGTTTAAGGGTTGTAACTTGGCTATCTGAATAGTTCTATGGTTACCTTATCATATATTATCCTGCTTATTGTGCTTGCCTTAACAATAACGATCGGAGGTCCAGTTCTGTTCAGGCGAAGGGTTACAACCCCGGTCCTTGTTTGGTTTAAGGGTTGTAACCTGGCTTCCGGAGCAGTTCTATGTCCTCTCTTCGTTTATTGTCTTATTGCAACCCCTTGTCATGCTCGTCATGTTTTACCTTTACTTCAATACCATGATTATTTATACTGGCCTTAACAATAAAGATCAGGGGTCCAGTTCTGTTCAGGCGAAGGGTTACAACCCCGGTCCTTGTTTGGTTTAAGGGTTGTAACCTGGCTTCCGGAGCAGTTCTGTGTCCTCTCTTCGTTTATTGTCTTTACTGTACCAATAGTATTTGAGACGGGTTTCTATTCAGGTGAAGGGTTACAACCCCGGTCCTTGTTTGGTTTAAGGGTTATGACCTGGCTACTTGAATGGTTTTCTTGTACTCAGTTTACTGTTGTTATCTCTATATATTATTTCTTATTTATTATCTTTAACATTCTATTGTGATATGCTGGTTTTAGTTCCTAAGTGAAGCCTCTTTTGTGGCACTTGCTCTTTCTGGGGTCTGACCCAGCTGGTTTTGTATGGCCGGATATCGGAGCAGCACCAGAGGATCTACCGACCTTCCAGCCAGATGGTGACCACCAGACGTAACCCTGGCAACGAGTGTGTTTCTTTTTATTCTTCCACTTTATTGTAAAATTATTCTTTTGAGGCGTTTAGCCGGCGAGCACGTGTTAGCTCGTATTGCATCCTTATTTACTGTCTGCCTACGGGCTGTAACATGATTGACAAATCCTAGGGTTGATCATGTATTGACTAAAACTCTTGCTAGTCCTGACATTTTGTACGACTAGCTTCATGATCATCCAATATGTAATGTATGGGACGCCTTACTATTGTATATTAATGCTCTAATATCTTGAGACTGTTACTACTTGCTTGTGATTGAGACAATAGCTTGTTCTTGACCATAGGAGACTGATGGATTGTAGTTAAACCCTCATATATCTAGACAACCGTGACCGTATAGTGACGTGGGTTCCATTTCATTATACGTAGCTGGCTATGTCTGCCCCCGCTCTCCAGTATTCTGGTTCTGGGGCGTGACAGAAGCTATAAATAAACTCAAGCGTAATTAGTCTACAGTGAAAGACCAACAGAAGAGCAAAACATAGATACTAGGAACGTCCAAACTAGGAAATGAACCCACAGCACACAGTATACCAAAGAGAAACTACGCTGCGACGTAACCAACAAAATTGCGTATCCCCTAACGCAATAATATAAAATGTCGATCCCCGTAACGAGGTCGGGACCGCGTCATCACTGACTAACTACGGGAGGGACACAGGGACACGGGATTATACCTCGGGTGCTCGGCTAGACCTCTCAGATGCAAGGAAAAATAGGAAAAATATTTTACGCGGATAGCAGGATCGGCTCAGAACAGCGCACAGGAGTGCGGACAGCAGATCGGGGCCGGCAGCGTCGCAGAAAGCGCGCGGACAGCGGGTCAGGGGTCAGGATCGGAAACGGCCACGGGATCGCTAGTTGGAGGGGACAAAGGCGCGACAAGGCCTCTGGGTCGGTGCAAAAATGGGAGAGGGCTGACCGAAGGGGGTCGCCGAAGGCGGATCGGGGCGGCGATCGTGGACGGAGGTGAAATCCGCAAATCTGGCCGGAGGGAGGCCCGATCGCTCGGACAGTGGTTCAGGGCACACACGCGGCGGCCCGACGGGGAGTGGGGATGGGTCCGATCGTGGGGCCAGCAGGGGATCGGGCTGGGGAGGTGCGTCGGCGACGCCGAGGTAGGGTTGGCCGGGAGACGGTCGCTGGGGCATTTCCGGGTCCGTTCGACGGATCGTCGGATGGGTGGCCGCAGGAAGACTTGGGGGAAATGGGTTGGGCGATGGAGGTGGAGAAGATATGGAGAAGGAGGTGGAGGAGATGTGTAAAAAGAAAATGAAGAAGAAGGTGGAGAAGATATGGAGAAGAAGGAGAAAATATGGAAAGGAGTTGAGAAAAAGGGGGAAAGTGGAAGGAGTGTCCACAGGTGAGAGAATGAGAAGGGTCTGGGGAGGGTTGGTTAGGATTAGGATTTGGGTTTTGTTTTTTTTTTTTTTGTTTTTTTTTGAAACCAAACATTTTTTTTGAAAGGAAAATTAGGCTTGGGACAGGTTCGAGGTCGGGTCAGACTCGGGGTCGGACCCCGGGCACGGGATCGGGGCGGGTCAACCAACCAAAAATCCAATTAACGATTTAAATTAATAATTTTCTAATCCGACTAATAATAATAATAACTAATAAACCTATGACTACGCCAACAACTAAAATCCATCAAACCAACTATAATTCCAAATTTGCGGGTTTTACATGTACTGACCCACGATGTGGGCAATATTTCAGGTGCTTGCTTATGGGGAAATCGTTTGATCAGTGCTTGGCATCGACGATTCGGATGGATGTACAGAAGCTCTTCTTTCAAGACGATGTCTTCTGCTATACGTGACATAATATATGGAACAATGTAACTTAGTTGTACCAGTGAGATTGTAGCCAATTTGGCAAGTTCATTGTAAAGAAGTTGGTATATTCAGTAGTAGCCTAAAGGGTAAGTGTATACATTCAGTTGGCTATTCAAGAGACTTATAATCAGTTGTAAACTCTGTATTCTGCTGCAAGTCTTGTAATCCATTATGATTATCAATAAAGAGATACATTTCTTCATATCTTGTGTGACTTCAATTTATCTGCTTGATTTTGCTGCGTTGTCGATGTTTTCTGAGAAACACCAGGAACTGTAATGGTTTTTCCTTGTACAAGTACAATCTAGACTTGTACGGCATCACACCCAGTGATTAGTTTTCGATCCTCCGGGATTGGGGCATGATAGTTGCTGCCACTGCCCTAGCGCTGCTTTGTCGTGCCTCCGTACAGTTGCGTGCCCCCATGCAGCAGACACTGCCATGGCCGTTGCTGCCGCTGACATTGTGGCCGACCGTCGCTGGCGCTGCACCACCGTGACCACTTCACGTGCATCCCCTAGTGCACCACCCCGCGTGGCAAGTCTTGACGAACACAGGCCAGCCACCCGTACGTTCCATCGCGTGCCCCACGATCGGTCGTGCGCCGCCATGTTGCACGCGTGTGCAATTGTTCGCTGCCGTAGCAACGAATGCTACTGCTGGCCATGGCTCCAGCGACCGCCCCGCGCCACCCTGGTCATCGACGACCACCCATGTGCCACCCCCTTGGCCAATGGCTGCTTGTCGTGTCGACAGTGTGACGATTTTAACATTTTCATCATATCCTATCGTGACGCGCACAATTTGAATTCAAAAAATGTACTTCGTGGCAGCGACTTCGCACGTATTTTTTGGACAATTCGACCGTTGGATCGACAAAATCTTTCCTCCATCATAATCTCGGTATATACCCATTCGCTCCTCTCAAGTTTCAACCGTTAATTCGATCGTTTGTTAGATCAAAACAGGTCGCCAAGTTGACCATTTAAATTGTGTATATTTTGGACAATTTTATGGAGCCAACTTCGTCGACTCGTATCTCTGCCGTTGCAGCTCCATTTGATGCGCTACTGATTCCTATGCATAGCTGGTATAACCATCTTTTTGTCTCTCTAGTTTCGTTTCATTGTGAGCTTGTTTGATTGGTTGAATTTGACGCCAAAGTTGGCCGTCCGAATTCGTAAATTTTAACTTATAAAATTCTAATTTTGGACCTGGGACTCCAGATTCAAATTTTGACACCACCAGTAGACTCATGGCATTGTTTTGGCACAAATTCATATAAAGTTTACTTGATTTGGAGGACGTGGGCCCTGGCACGTATTTCGATGTAAAGTGGGTCCCACAATCCGAGTCAACGGACCATTTTGAGATCGGCTCATCGGAATCCGATTTTGGATATACCGTTAAGTTCGTATCATCATTATGGACTCGTTGACATATACTTTGCTAGATTTAGTGGACCTTGGCTCAGGCATGCATTTCCGTGCAAGCTAAAATTCTAATATCCTGGTCAATGGACCATTTTGAGATCGAGTCATCGGAATCCAATTTCGGAAATACCATTGGATTCGTATCATCATTCTGGATTCATAGACATATAATTTGTTAGATTTAGTAGAATTTTATCCTGACACATTTTTTGGTGCAAAGTGAGTCCAATACGAACATCATTTTGACCCGAAATTACCTTTTTGCTTTGTGTCTAAATTGGACTTATGGGTAGGCTATCCTTGCTAATTTGACTATTTTGGACACGTTGGTGACATTTTTTTTTATCATCCGACAACGTCTGTAGCTATTTTCTTTATGTATCACTATTAGTTATAATTAATTCTTATTATGTTTGTATTTTGGAATTAGTGCAACGAAACTGAGATCAGTCGATTTCAGTTATCTCACATCGCTGAAATTGACAAGATGACCATATGAATCACTATGATAAGATTGTTAACCTTACGGTTGATCGTCTTATTCCGATTTGTGTGTCGTAGGTTTCGATGTACGAATAACGAGGTACAACTTGATATTTTAATAATCTACAACTTGCAATTCATATTATTAGCTTATATATATATATATATATATATATATATATATATATATATATATATATATATATATATATATATATATATATATATATATATATATATATATATATATATATATATATATATATATAAATGGTTTTGTAAAACTTTAAATGATTTTGGGTTTCTAGTATTACCTAATAATATTTTGTAAATAAAATTATAGTTTCTAAATATTATAAATGATTTGTAGATAGATATGTATTTATAGTTATTCTTTTCCCTTAAATCGTAAGTCACGACTATTATAGTTGTTTCCTATTCCTCATTGTCACCCACAGTTTTCAAGAACAGGGATATTTTGTTCATTTTTATTTTAGAATATTTTTGGATTTATTTTATTATTTATGATATTGTTTTGGGGTTATTTGAGTCGGGTTCGAATTTCAACTCAATCTGACTTGTATCGGATATATATATATATATATATATATATATATATATATATATATATATATATATATATATATATATATATATATATATATATATATATATATATATATAAATGGTTTTGTAAAACTTTAAATGATTTTGGGTTTCTAGTATTACCTAATAATATTTTGTAAATAAAATTATAGTTTCTAAATATTATAAATGATTTGTAGATAGATATGTATTTATAGTTATTCTTTTCCCTTAAATCGTAAGTCACGACTATTATAGTTGTTTCCTATTCCTCATTGTCACCCACAGTTTTCAAGAACAGGAGTATTTTGTTCATTTTTTATTTTAGAATATTTTTGGATTTATTTTATTATTTGTGATATTGTTTTGGGGTTATTTGAGTCGGGTTCGAATTTCAACTCAATCCGACTTGTATCGGAGACCCGGGGTAGCTTTGACTCTAGTGGGACCCACTCATTAGCTAGACATGGCCCACATATGACAATATTTAAGTTAGTATGGTTAGACTAAATTTTCATGACAAGGTTGGGTTGATTTGAGACTCAAACTAGTCTATTTTAGCCCCAAACCAAAACCTAACTTAAGTTGAACCAAATGGAGACAAGATGGGGCATTTTGGACTTTACCAAAATGAGGACACCTAGCCATATAGGGCCGGCCACAAAGGGGAGAGGGAATGACTCATTCATTTCATTCTTAGCCACAAATTTCTCTCTCTTGAGTTCTTCTCCAAATTTGAGAAGAACCTCCATTGATTTCATCCCCAAATCAATCTATTCTTCCACCCAATCTTCTTCATTTCTTCTCTACTCAAACAAGAGAAGGTGCTAGCCAAGTTTGGGAGGAGTTTGCATTGGTTCGTGTCCATTTGGAGATCTCTTCGTGTCGGTGCCGTATCGAAAGGAGTTCTTTGAGATTTTACCTCCCGGAAGGTAAAATCTACCCTCTAAATCGAACTCTCATGCATTTAGGAATGTTTTAAACCTGTAATGCATGTGGTTCGTATTGTGTATCTTGGTATACGTATACGTAATTTGACCCGTATTGCATGTTTCCCTGCTTGATTTATTCTAGCATTTCATTGATTGGTTTATTCTTGGGATTGGCTTGGTTTGCTTTGGTTCATCATGAACCAAAGGTGAACCCTCCTACCTACCACCACCCTCCTTATTTATAACCCCTTCCTTTTCTCTCTCATCATTATTTCCTTCCTTCTTCATTTACTCTCCACCATTACTTCTTTAACCACCAGGAGGGAGAGAGAGAGCTTAGGCAAGTGCAAACTTCCTTCATGATGGATCTCAAGTTTTATTGTTCCATTCTCTTCCTTACTTGATTCTAAGTCTCTTTTGAACTTGGCATTTTTTGGATTTGATGGATGGATTCTTGTAGATCTAAGTTTGTAACTTTTCGGTTTTTCTTGGTTTTGATCTCTAAAACTTACTTATTTTCGAAAACTAATAGTTCTATGTTGTAGAGAATTCAATTTTATGCAGTTTTGGCTTTTGTTTCGCTTGATTTCGACTTCAGATGAGTAAGTTATGGCCATTACAATTTTTCAGAACTTTTATGGCTGAACTTGCTGATTGGGGACGATGACCCCCATGCGCCCGGGAGGCCATGCGCTATGAAGTCCCGACAATGCATCCCTTAACTCCGAGCGTGTCATGCGCGTAGGTTCCCTACGCGCATGTACTGAAGACGCAACGTGAGTTTTTTCCACGCGTCGATTGGTGCAGGAATGCCACGCGCCGATTGGTGCAGGAATCCCATACGCCGATTGTGCAGGAATCCCATGCGCGATTGTGCAGGAATCCCACGCACCGATTGTGCAGGAATCCCACGCGCCGATTGTGCAGGAATCCCACGCGCCGATGGTGCAGGAATCCCACGCGCCGATTGGTGCAGGAATCCCACGCGCCGATTGTACAGGAATCCCACGCACCGATTGTGCAGGAATTCCTACGCGCCGATTGTGCAGGAATCCCACGCGCCGATTGTGCTGGAATCCAATGCGCCGGAATTGCTCTATTTCATTATTTTTGCCTGTTTAAGTTGTTTTGTAGCTAGAATCTTGAAAAACAAAACATGAAAGTTGTAGATCTTTTCCTTAGCTTCAAGAATATGTCACTAGTTATTTTATGCAAGTTTCTCTCATTCACGATAATGTAAGAATAGAACCCGATAGTGGCCCGCCGTGGCGCACTCTTAACAAGTAAACTGACATGATATATCATGACATGCTGTTATGACAGCTAGTCTGACATGACAAGTATGAAAGACCTGGACACCGTGGGCAATTGTGTTTGTACAAATAAACTGGCACTGTCTTACATCATATCTAGGATGGGGATCCCTGAGTTCCACGGTCAGGGGTACCTACTGAAATTGACTAAGGCTAATTAACTAGAATAATTCAGTAGTCATGAAGAGATTTTTCCAGCTACAGGCAATCCCGTTATCTGGGTGCATTAAGTGGACTTGTATCCTACCGACGAGTAGGGCACATTTCCAGCACACTGTCACCTGTTGCATCCTTCATAAACGGACATTCGACTTGGATAACCGAATGGTCTGCAGGGCTTGTGGCTGTTGGAATAATCTCATTGCATCTTGTTAGTAACTAGGCCTGTGATAACCCTAGTTAGTTAAAGTATCAAGCCGTACTTATTGCTTGGCCGTGATTGATTGGATGGAGTCCAGCCCAGTCTAGTTTGTCATAATCCTGTACAAGATTGTATCATAACATGATTTCTTGTATCGATAAATGATGGGATACCAAGTTCTATTCAGATGAAGGGTTACAACCCCGGTCCTTGTTTGGTTTAAGGGATGTAACTTGGCTATCTGAATAGTTTCGTGGTTATCTTATCATATATCGTCCTGCTTATTGTGCATGCCTTAACAATAAAGATCAAGGGTCCAGTTCTGTTCAGACGAAGGGTTACAACCCCGGTCCTTGTTTGGTTTAAGGGTTGTAACCTGGCTCCCGGAGCAGTTCTGTGTCCTCTCTTCATTTATTGTCTTATTGTAACCCCAGGCCATGTTCGTCATGTTTTACTTATTTCAGCGCCATGATTATTTATACTGGCCTTAGCAATAAAGATCAGGGGTCCAGCTCTGTTCAGGCGAAGGGTTATAACCCCGATCCTTGTTTGGTTTAAGGGTTGTAACCTGGCTCCCGGAGCAGTTCTGTGTCCTCTCTTCGTTTATTGTCTTCACTGTACCAATAGTATTTGAGACGGGTTTCTATTCAGGTGAAGGGCTGCAACCCCGGTCCTTGTTTGGTTTAAGGGTTGTGACCTGGCTACTTGAATGGTTTTCTCGTACTCAGTTTACTGTTGTTATCTCTATTATTATCAGTTCTTTATTTATTATCTTTAATATTCTATTGTGATATGCTGGTTTTAGTTCCTAAGTGAAGCCTCCTTTGTGGCACTTGCTCTTTCTGGGGTCTGACCCAGCTGGTTTTGTATAGCCAGATATCGGAGCAGCACCAGAGGATCTACCGACCTTTCAGCCATATGGTGACCACCAGGCGTAATCCTGGCAACGAGTGAGTTTCTTTTTGTTCTCCAACTTTATTATAAAATTATTCTTTTGAGGCATTTTGTCACGACCCGCACCCGTATTTCGGATACGAGACGTGTCCAAGTCCAGCCTACGCCGCAGTGTCGGCGGTAGAACGCTGTCTAGTACATAAACAAGTCACAGAATCTACAAGGCAGTCTAGATCTCATCCACAAAATATGACACAATCAACTGAATAAAGAATGATAATATATATAAAATGAAGTATCCAACTCATCATGAATCCAGGTCACGTCCGGTGGACACAAATCCACTACTAGTAGACGGAAATAAAATAATACATAAAATGGAAATAACCGAGTCAAAACTACTAATCATCAAAGTACCCTCGTCTGCAGTGGTACCGTGGTCCAATGCTGGCTCAAACCTGCTCGCGTGCACCTGGCTCAATACTCGGCTAAACCTGAAGAGATCATCAGGTCCTCAGAGGACTAGCAAGATACATAATATACAAGCCTTTCTAATAGTTTAACATGCATGAAAGAAATCCAGGATATAAGCAGGAAAAACTAAACAAGCGCGAGACATGAATGTAGGAACAGTTACGTATAAAATGAACTGCTGGGAACAAGTAAAACAAGAAAATCAAGGTAATACCAACCCTCGCCCCGTGTGTGAACTCGCAGGTGCAAAGGACAACCCTCGCCCCGTGTGTAGACTCGCAGGTTGGAAACAAATAAAATAAGAAAATAGCAGTTCAATCTATAACGTGATCGTCCTACGATACAACTCAAATCAGTACAAGTGAAAAGCATGTCCAATAAAGCTACAAGGCTAACTGTGAGCAGTGACGAAGCACATGTCAGCAATCAACTGAGTAATGAAAACAGATAAGCATGTAAATAAAGCTGTAACGAAAGGCAAGGTATACTTGCCTGCGGTCCTGAGCTGCTGGCACGGGTCAAATGCTGAGTCAAAATCCAATAAACCTGATTTATGAATTAATGGGATCAAAATACAATTTTAAGAGTATAAACAAGCTTATCTACTTAGTTTGCTAGGTTCCTAGATCATTCTATACAAATTACCCATTTAGGCTTTCACTTACTTACTAGGCTTGGTCCCTTCTTAACCCTCTTGGTTCTATACTGGAGGGTGATGCTAAGTTACCTAGTATCTTTTTAGTAGGCTAACCCATATTTACCTATTGTCATTTGGTACAAAATATTGGCAACCACGTACTGCCAACTCTTAATGGTTCCTAAGTCTTATACTCAAGCTTATTTTAGCGTGTTGTTATTGATCATGCTACGATAGCAGGTACTACTTCCTGCCTGTGCACCATATGAATGCCCTTTGGACATTGTATTAGGAAGGATTTTAGAACAACACATACACAAACTCCTTATAACATACTATGCTGCTACATCTGTTTCCAACACCCTTGCCCCTTCCTCTATCAATCACATCACTGATACTAAAGACCACAAGTCTTAACATTATTAACAGCTCCCATACTTACTCCTTATTTCCTATTATTGTATCGCACACACATATATACAGACATTCCCTAACATCATGTACATTTTGTTACTCAGTTCCATGATACACCTGGTACACTCTTGACATACGCACACCCTAAATTACCTACTGCACAGTCCTAACCTTAAACCAGGACTCGATTTCCCTTCTTATGGAATGGGTATAGGAAACTTGTGTGGTAAAGATTGGTTCCAAAACTCTCACAAAGGGGTCTGAAAGATGTGTACTACTCGATACAACTTTGATTGTGTTTTCCGTACTTGGAGGACTCAAGAGGTGCAGCTCTGAAAGAAGTCCAAATACCAAAATGGTTTTACTCACAGGTTAGAGACTAGCCATATGTTAGAAATACAAAATGTCAAGGATGGGTACCTGCATCTAACATACTCTACAGGATCTGGAAATGAACCTAGAGGAAGGGTTGGATGCTAACATAACACAAACAAGCTCACCAATAGGTTTATCTCCTGTATGAGCCCTGACCAACCCTGTTACTGGCATTTCCTTACTGTTATTGGTATTGGTATTACCTGCACTAAGTTTCACTGTCCCCCACTCGATCAGATACCTATGTGCATCTCAGGATATTCAGACACCTGAAGCTTGGTCCTCCAATTTTCCCTGCTACCATGCATTAAACTTGGACTGCCCTTACCTCATTCTTCTACACTCTAGTCAATACCTGACTGGTATTGCTTCACATAGGTCTGCCTAGAGGTCACCCTATCCTGGTACTTCACTAGCTGGTTTTCAGAACAGACACCACCTGTACAAGCCTAGTTTAGTCCATCGACTTACCTGTGCCTGAGTATGTTAAGGAAAGGTTTTCTATAGTTAAATGGTGTCCCTATCCATCCTATTTACTGCTGACTGTGAAGCACTAATAACACCTTATTATACGACTTAACCTGTTTGGGAATGCTTGGGAAATCGTTATGTGGCTACCCCTCCTTACTTCTGGTACACTATCATACTCCCATCCATCTAAGCTCCCTGTACAATTCTACTGGTACTCCTGTGAAACCCAAGCCCCAAGAGTCTGAACTCCTTAGGCCTCGTTTGGTTCGCGGAATGGAAGGGAAAGGAAATCAATTCCTTGTCATTTCCTTTCCTTTGGAAAACTTTAATTCCTATTGATTTTTCTTTCCGATGTTTGGCAATGCCAAGGAATTTTGAAAGGAAAGTGAATACTTCAATGTGGGAAAGTGATTCCTTCCTTGAATTGATGGAATCACTTTCCCTTCTAATTTTTCTTCCATTGGGAATCACTTTCCTTTCCTCCTCATTTCCTTGGCACCCAAACATAGGAAAGTAATCACTTTCCTTTTCCAACCGGGAGATTCCGCAAACCAAACGAGGCCTTAGTGTAATTGCTACCTCAACCATGTGTCATCAGAGGTAGACTGGACAGGAAAACAGTTTGGCCTGAACCCTGGCTCTACTAGGATTTTAATTCCTGTCCTGACAGCTACAAGTTCCTAGGCATGAGTGCTCATGTCCTGTCCAAATATGGGCTGAAACTTCATGTTCAATGGTTTGAACTACACTGGTGATTGCAGGACTGAACATGAATTCTCATCAAGACTGAACACATGGATGTAGGGGTCAGTTTTGAAAGTCCTAAACTGATACTGGAACTAAGGATGTAGGCCCTGTACCTTTGGGACTGATACATATGTGGTGTATAATCTGTCCAAGCCAACCAATGGCTGATATTGCAATGGTCTGATACCCTCTATTGTCTAATATACAACTCGGTTGCAGGAGATCTACATGGGGTATGGGAACATATACCTGGAATTCAAAATGAGAAATCCTGGATTCACTTCCTATTGGTATATCCTGTATACTTGGAGGTGCTATGATATGAATGTGTAGTGGTATAATTGGGATGCTGAGTTTTGTGTCCAGTGCAACCATATGATGTAGGACAAATGAGGCTTGGATGCAAGGGACATGTACTCAGAACAATGAACAAAGGGGTAGGTAATGTAACATCGATAGGACTGAATTAAAGGGAAATGGACATATGTGAAGATGAAGTCTGAAGCATATATATGAAGACTGACTGAATCAAGATGGAAATATGTCAGATCATGCAATGAGCTAACGACAACCTATACCAATATCCCAACTCGAGCCTTTGAATGAATCAAGGAGTTCACACTAACAATTCCTGCAAACACGAACTAACCCCCTGCTACTTCCTGGTTCATCTACAGCTATGCTTTAAATTCCCAACGAATGAGCAGATGGAATCAACAACAACACCAATAGTAGCAAAACTCGCTGCCAAATAGGTCTAAGGTGCCAGGTTAAGGTTCTTGGCCAAATGATAACAGTAATAACCTCAGTTGATACAGAAAAGCACATACACTGGGATATCAGGATCCTAACATAGCTTACTGCTATGCTAACTACAGGTTGTAGCTCCCCACATTTCTTACTGCAGAGCCCTAGTTGTTTACCCAGGAACTGTCCTTCAGTCTGACACTCTGGATACCATATAGGTATCCCAGTTCCCTCTATGTGAACTGATGGAACACACACACACACACACACATATATATTTGGGTAATACTCGACTGTTGCAATGCCTTAACCTATTCTAATGCAAGCCAATAATCTGCTATCCATAGTTGCTGCTGTAATGACCCACACCCACACCTGTACACATATTTCCTCTGTTAAGACATCCCAGATACACATATATATCACCCCCCTATAACACATAGAGCTATACGCATTTGCGCACATGTAAGTATACAAGTATTCCTTCTCTATATCACCCACAGCACCTACACATATCCGCCCTATGCTGCCTACTGCTATTCCTCAACCCCTCTTAAGTGTTTCAACAAACAGGTGGTGTCCTAGGTTCGTATTGAACTTGAAATTAGCAAGGAAGGGATTAGGATGATACCTTATCGAAGAATTCCTGGATGAAAAGAAACGTGGTTGTCCCTTGCTCGATTACTCTCCCTCCTCTAGCCGAAGTCTCCCAGGTGGCTTCGAGAGGCAAGTGGATGATTTTAGGGTTTATAGAGGAAGAGAATCGGCTGCTCCCCATGCCCTGTATTTATAAACTGCTTTGATTTGATCAAGGAGGAGGTTTTGATAGGATGAAATCTCCTCTGAATTCTTATTTGAATTCAAATTTGGATTTTAGAGTCTACGAGCAAGGGAACAGTGTTTAAAGATTTGAATTAGGCTGCTTTGCACTTTAGTCCCTGAATGTTTGGAGATTTAACTGGGTTCGGTTCCACCAGTAACTATTAGGTTGAATCTAAACTTAATGTTTTGCAATTCAGCCCTATATAAACTGAATAATTGCAAAACCCCTCCTGGCTACTCTTCTCACTTATTTAAGGAATAATAGTAATATATATATATTTTCATATTACAAATATACCTTGGTTAGCCAAATGTATCTATGCATACACATTTAAATAATTCTTCACATTAACTAACAATTCAGCCATATTAATAACAGACAATAAAATAAATAAATAAAAATTGGGCCAAGGGCTCACATGTTTAGCCGACGAGCACTTGTTAGCTCGGTTGCACCATTATTTACTGTCTGCCTACGGACTGTAACATGATTGGCAGATCTTAGGGTTGATCATGTATGACTAAACTCTTGCCAGTCCTGACATTTTGTAACCACTAGCTTCATGATCAGCTAAATATGTAATGTTTGGGATGCCTTACTATTGTATATTTGATGGTCTTACATCTTGTAACATTTATTTACTTGCTTGTGATTGAGACAATAGGCTTGTTCTTGACCATAGGAGACTGATGGCTTGTAGTTAAACCCTCATGTATCTAGACAGCCGTGATCGTATAGTGATGTGGGTTGCACTTCAATATACGTAGCTGGCTATGTCTGCCCCCGCTCTCCAGTATTCTGGTTCTGGGGCATGAAAAAACCCATAGGAATCACCCCCATGGTTGTGTCTCCATTTGTGTCTATTTTGTGTCCCTTTGGAGATATTTAGGAGTGTCCGATGTGTTGTTGTGTCCATGTGAAAAACCCCCAATATTGGACACACTTGTGTTTGTCTTTGTGTTTGAATGATTTAATGCATGTTTTAATCTCAGATTTTTATATGTTAGAGATGTGTTATTGCTTGTCTTTACATTTTCTTTCATGTATCATAATGTATCATAATATATATATATATATATATATATATATATATATATAGTGAGATGGATAAGCAATAAGCATAAGCAGCAGCTTGCGGCAACAGCAATCAGCAGTAGCTTGCGGTAGCAGCAAGCAGCTTGCGGCAGCAGCAATAAGCAGTAGCAGCAAGCAGCAGCAGCAGCAAGCAGCAGCAGCTGCAGTAAGCAGCAGCAGCAGCTTGTGGCAGCAGATTTAGCCCTTTGGCCATTAGTTTTAATCCTATTTAACCCCCTTTCCCTTTAACAATTAGCCCCCTTCCATTTAGCCCATTGCCCTTTATTAGTTAGCCCTTGTTAGATAGAGTTTGCTAGCAAGTTGTTAGATATTTGTTAGTTAGAATTGTTAGTAGATGTTAGCCTATATGTTAGTGTTAGTTAGGATATGAGATGTTAGAATGTGAGAATTGTGGGCCTAGTGGGGTGTGTTTAGTGAGTGCACTAGATAAGTTAGTATCCTACCTAAGTGAGGTTGGTTAGTAGCCTAGTAGAGTTGAGTGAGGGGCTACTCTAAGATACTAGGAGAGTGAGTTAGAAGTTAGATAGAGCTTGGTTAGATGAGTTGATGAGTGATATCTCAAGATACCATAGGGTATCTCATGATACCTTAAGGTATGTTGAGAATGACCAACATATGGGATAAGATGGACTGGATGGGCTAGATATCTAGATTTTTTGGTTGGTAATATCTAGATAGGTTAGTGTCCAGCTATCCTAAGAAGCCTAGGTCAGTCTACCAAGATTAGGAGGGGTTGCCTTTGTATTGGGACAAGGTATTGGGAATACCTTGTAAAGGAAAATAGGATATTGGGTAAAGTTTAGAATTTGGGTTTGATTGCTAAGATGGGGTTAGAAATAGGTTGTCTTGGTAGGTAATAGTAAGATAAGGGCAGTTTAGTCTAGTTTTGACCCCTGTTGACCAAGAGTTGACTTTTTGACCAAAGTCAACTACGAGTCAACCCTTTACCTAGAATTGACCCAAAACTAAACCAGAGTTGACCAGTTGACTGAAAGTCAACTGTTAGTCAACATTTGACTAGTTTGACGTAGGGTTGACCTAGAGTTGACCGAAGTTGACCAGAGTTGACTTTTTAACCAAAAGTCAACTGTAAGTCAACTCTTGACCTATATTGACCTAGTTTGACTTGGATTGACTTTCTGTGACCTTGTTTGTTTTAGTGTGACTCTGTGTGACCTATTTTGGCTCCGTATGGCCTAGTATGACCTAGTTTAGCCTGATGTGACCTAGTTTGACCTAGTTTGGCTTAGACTTGCATATCATAACTTGATTAGCTTTCCTTTTATTATTAAACCATGTTTTGACTTATGGTATCTCATCTTTAGGTCTGTGATTACTCTGAGCATCTGTTCATCGTATTAGCTCAGGACCGCAGGCGAGTACATTCACTGATAGTTTTTATTGTCTTGATATTTGCTATATCTGATTCAGTTGTAGTGCCTTACTTGATTCCTGACACGATGATTTCACGGACTAGTATACGTCGGATCCTATCATGAGACGTTGTTCCTGGATTACTTGGTATATTGGTACATTGCTCGACTTGTTACATGTACTTGTATAGACATTGACTTGGGAGTGGACTGGCCCCTTGCTTTTGAGTCCCGTATCATGACGTGTCATGTTCGGATCCATTATACTATTCGGGGATAGGGAGTTATTAGTGGTTGTGTGATCAAATCCCTACTTGTTCTTCACACTCGTACCTGTTACTTGTTCATAGCTATACCCTCACCTCACGACGGGTAAAGCCTGACCCTATTTGTTCATAGCTTTCTATGGTGGTCGGCCTGATCTTACTCTTTTGTACACATGTTCATAGCCGATCAGATGGAACAGCCTGATCTGGACCTAAGCCGATCACATAACGCACTAATAATTTATGGCATATTTTATATTTATTTTATTACATCATATATCTCTGTTCTATTCTATATTCCTGTATTATCACCATGACATGATATCATGTTTCACATACCCAGTTATATTTCCTACTTTGATATTTGTCTTATATTTCATTATGATTGTCTCTTATAGAATTTGTCAATTCATATGGAACTGCTGTTAGTATTTTGTACTTGTTCATTTTCCTGACAGGATATCGTTGATATATTACAGATGATTCAGAGGCTGACTGCTCGACCTACTATGGGGTCGGGGCAGATGGAGACTTAGGCCAGGACTTTGACCTGGCAGCAGAGCCACTAGATGTTGCACCCCTTGACTAGTATAGCTTAGTTAGGCTTACCTGGACTGCGATCCAGCTAGTGCTTTCAGACTGTAGTTTTTATATTATATTTTGAGTTTCTGTGATGTATTTATATCTCTGAGCTTGTGTTGGATCTTGAACTCTTTTCCAGTTTTCCCTTGTATCATATTTCCATTTCGTGCTATCTATCCTAGTTTGTCTTGTGATTGAGTTATGCCATATTATACCTCCATGCGGAGATGACAGATACCCTTATATTTTGTCTAGTTGTAGTATTTGTAGACGACCTATACAGCATTCTACCGTCGATTCTGCGATGTAGGCTGGGCGTAACCACGTACTCGTGCCCCTACCTTGGGTGCGGGTCGTGATACTCATTTCTATTATCGTGCCAAATCCTGATTCTAGACTGTTATATATCAAACTAGACTATTTGGACTTTTTTGGACTCAGTGGAATCGCATGTGCCGTCGTTTGGGACCATCTTGCGGAGCTTAGCATCATACCTATTCTATGTCGACACGTTCGTGTCGTGCATGTCGACTTCCAACTAAAATGAGGCGAGTACATTCTTTGATAGTTTTCATTGTCTTGATATCTACTATATCTGATTCAGTTGTAGTATTATACTTGATTCTCGACACGATGATATACGGACTAGTATACGTCAGATCCTGTCATGAGATGTTATTTCTGGATTTTCTGGTATATGGGTACATTGTTCGATCTTATTTCTTGTACTTGTATCGACACTTATTTGGGAGTGGGCTGGCCCCCTACTTTTGAATCCCGTGTCATGACGTGTCATGTTCGGATCCACTATACTATTCAAGGATGGGAGTTATTAGAGATTATGTGATCAGTACCCCTCTTGTCACTTCCTGTGCATAGCTCCACCCTCACCGCACGTAGGGTGTAGCCTGACCTGATACTTCCTGTGCATAGCTTTCCATTGTGGCCGGCCTGATCCCATATGTATTTTCTGTTTATAGTCGGCCAAATGGAACAGCCTGATCCTGACCCAAGCCGATCACATAACGCTCTAATATCTCAAGGCACTGTTTATATTTATATTGTACATCAGATATTCCTGTACTGCCTTACATTCCAGTATTTCACATCCTGACATGATATTCAGTTCACTTGTACTGCTTTACATTCCATTATTCATACCTTGACATGATATCTAGTTTCACATGTACTATTTTATTTCCAGTCTTGATATTTCATCTTGTATTCCATTATAATTGTCTCTTATAGTCTTTGTCAATTCATTTGTAACTGTTGTTAGTTTATGTACTCATTTCCATCCTGACCGGATACGTTGACAAATTTTAGAAATTGTTATGCCCCACATTATTGGATTACATGATGATGCTAGCTGAGTCGGATCTCGATATTCTTTCACCGTGAGTTGTCTCCCGGGAGTTCTAGGCCTGGTAGTTTGATTTAGTTTTTGTTATCGTTTTGTCTTCGATACATTCTTGTCTCATATGATCATTTTGTAGTTTCTAGTTGTTCTAGTGATATTATTATCTCTTCTTATTCATATCTTCTTAGATGCTTGTGATTGGAGTACATATTGTCATTATAAATCATCTATATGTTGTAGATATTTTTGGGTACTTGACAGCGTTCTAACGCCGATACTGCGGTGTAGGCTGGACGTGGCCCGCGTACTCGTGCCCGATATCCGGGTGCGGGTCGTGACATTTTCTTTTCAAATATACCCTTGTGTAAGTACTCTACTCATTAAAATTGTTTATTAAATGGGGCAGCTAAGTAATTACGAGAGTTGTCATTTAATCTTTCTAAATAGTCTTTTAGTTTTCCTAAGTAGTCTTAATAAATATCTATACTACTATATAATGGAAAAGTTCAGATTGACCGTATAATTTTTCTTTCCAAATATGCCCTTGTATATGTCTATTTATTAAAGTTAAATGGGGCAGCTAGATAATCACAAGAGCTGTCACTTCATCTTCCTAAATTGAGTTTTTCTAAGTAATGATTACAACATCATTGTAGTCTTTCGGATAATCGTGCAAAGCACGCCCATTTATAATAGTACACAATAAGGGGCTGTTTGGTTAGAGGAAACTGGGCCAGATGTGTCTATTTTTTGGTGAAACTCATTGAACTCATTCCAGTTCCTTCGTTTGGTCGGATCTCTTGAAAGTATGATTTTGCAAGTGACAAGATAGGCCGCAGTTCCCGTCCTCCGTCATTTTCCTACTTTTGACATCCACACAAAAAAGGAAACTCCTCCACATTTCAGAGGAAAGAGAGAGCTTCAAATTTTTTTTGGGCTTAATTGTAACTTGATACCCTCAACTATCACTGTTTTTCAACTTGCTACCCTAAACTTTTTTACTCAACAACTTGATACCCTTAACTATCACCGTTTTTCAAATGCATACCCTAAAATAAAAAAAATTCAGAAATACCCTTGCCCCCTCTCTCTCCCTCCCCCTCATCTTTCTCCGGTGATGCCCTCCCCCCTCCCTCTCCGGCGATCGATGCCTCCTCCCATCCTCTCCGGCGGTGTGCGACAATAAAGACGGGCGGTGGAAGGAGGGGGTGGAGGTGCGGGTGGGGACGGGCAGGGGTGGGGGGGAGGGGGTGGGACGGCGGGAGGAGGGTGGGGGCGACCGAGGAAGGGGCGACGACGGAAGGAGGCAGGTGTTGGTCGAATGAGGGGTAAGGGGCAGTAATGGTGGAATGGGTGGGGAAGAGGGAGATGGAAGGAGTATTTTCGAGAAAAAAAAAGTTTCAGGATATTTTGAAAAAAAAAAAGTTTCAGGGTATCAAATTGAAAAACGGTAATAGTTGAAGGTATCAAGTTGCAATTAAGCCAATTTTTGCCCCTTGAACTACCGACCCTCTCGCCATCGACTGTACTGTAAAAATTATGGAGAGAGAAGAATTGTGTATAGCCTTCGCAGCCGGAACTCTCGGCCGGAGGGAGCTCAAGCTCATTGTCGGAGGCTTCTAGAAGGAAGCCGAGATCCGACCCGCTCTGGTACGAGTTTGAAGTCAGGATTGAGACCGGATCAAAGGGGACCGTAGTAGCAATTTCTTCCTCAAAGCTCCTTATGACAGAGTCGAGGTCGTCGATAGCTGCATCAGGGTCCAAACCATCCCTGTCGGGTTCTGACTCGAGGATCTCGAACAGGTCCGCTTCATTTCTAGTGAATCGATGGTGGACTTCTCAACGTCATCGTCGTCTGCTTCTTTTTTGTCCATGGAAGCAGAAGAGAGAGAAGTTTGGTAGGAAGCTTCTTTTCTTGTCCATTGAAGCAGAGGAGAGAGAGAGAGAAGTTTGGTGGGAAAGAAAATGTAGGGGTGATAAATGAGAAAGAGAGAGTATTTGACGAGTCCTCTGTAATGAACTAAATAATTTGTTTTTTTATGTTTCTACTTTAAATTTGGAACTATAACTTTTGTTCTTTATGATAATTTTCTTTAGAAAATTTACATTAAGTAATTATATGTCAATTGTAATAATCAGTAATTTTTTCATAAAATTTATATTGCAATATCTTCGACTAACCATTCAAGCAATGTATGATGATAACTATACCGAGGGTTACCATATCTCCAACCAACATCCACTTTCAACAACCATCCAAACAACGAAATTTTTTTCCCTCCACTTTTATATTTTTCAATTCCTCCAATCAAATAACTTTTAGGGTTTGCTTGGATTGAGGGAAAAAATAAGCAGGGTTAAGTGGGATAAATGAGGGGGAGTAGAGTGAGAAAAAGTAGAGTCAATACATAGAATTTTGTTTGGATTGGAGGGAGAGTTAAGTGTGGGATGTTTAATAACTCTACATCTCTGCCGTGCTGCTTCTGTCGCCGTCGCTGCTGCTGCCGCCGGAGGCAGGAAGGGGGGAGCGGAGGCGGGGAGGGGGGAGCGGAGGCGGAGGCGATGGGGGGGAGCAGGGGAGCGCACGACGAAGGCGGGAAGGGGGGAGCGGGGGCGGTGGCCGCGAGAGGGGGGAGCGGAGGCGGAGGCGAGGGGGGAGCAGGGGAGCACACGACGGAGGCGGAAAGGGGGGAGCGGGGGCGGTGGCCGCGGGAGGGGGGGCGGTTTAGAGGAAAGAGGAAGGAGACAAGGGCATTTTGTCAAAAAATATATTTTTTGACGGATTTCGTTCAAAGTGGGAGTTACTGTACATGTTTACAAAACTGTGACGTACACCCTAAAATATGGTAAATCAAGTAGGAGGTAAATCTAAATTTCTCCTTTTTCTTCTTTCAAATCAACACTTGCCTACACTTTCTTACCACCAAATAAGCCCCAAGGTGAATCCATAAGGTGGGAGGGGAAAAGTGAATATTTATATATCATTTTCTCCCATATTTTCTATTTTATTGGAAATCATTTTTTCCAAGGGTGTGTTTGGTAGAAGGAAAAAGTGGAAGGAAGAAAAATAGAGGAGGAAAAAATGAAGGGAAATATTCATTTTCTCTTGTTTGGTATGGAAGAAAAATAGGAAGGAAGGAAAAGTAGAGGGATTACTTTTCCCTCATCAGCTAAGAAATCAAATCCCCCAAAAGTGGGAGGAAAAGTAGAAGGAAAAGTGGAGGATTGTATTAATTAACAATTATATCCCCATATGAATGTATTATTTAAAAATTATTTATGAAGTCAAATGGTAAATAAGTGTTTTTAGTTGAGGGTATAATCGGTAAATCCTATATTTTTTACTTTCTTTCCTTCCATTTTTTCTTTCATACCAAACAAAAGAAAATGTATCTCTTATATTTTTCATTCTTCTACCAAACACAAAAAAGAAAGAGTCCGACTAAACGCACCCCAGTAGTTACTTAGCACACCCCAAGTAGCTTAAGTTACAATTTAGTTCAATGTTAAAAGACAAATATACCCTTCATTCATTTTTACACCCCACCACACCCCACTAGCCTTCCCATACACCCTTCTTTCATTTTCACAACCCACCATCCTCCTCATTCTTCTTTCTTTCATTTTCATCTTCTTCTCCAACACAACCCCAAAACCCGAGAAAAATCCTAAGTTGAGAAGCCATCATGGAGGAAGGTAGTCCATCTGAAAGACACAATGTACGTACTCTCTCCACCTTCTTCCTCGTTTTGAAGTATTAAAATTAGTATGAGAATCGTTCCAAAGGAAAAAATTCCAAAAAAAAATCGTTATAAGCACGACCTGTGTTGGTCGAGCAAATCATGTGCTGTTCGACTCGGAGTTGTCGAACAGAAGAGTAATGTTCGACTCGGAGTTGTCGAACACGACTTGGAATGTTCGACCTATATTAGTCGAACGCTTTTTGGAACGTTCGACCTGTTACTGTCGAACAGAAGAAACTTGCACGACAATTTGTGATCGAGCATTGTATTTTTAGAAAAAAAATTCAACTTAGTAAAGTGTAGGTCTTTTTCTTTTCAGGATAGTTCTCCAAATGACACTGAAATGGACAATGAATTGAGCATTATTAACTTTCCCATGTATGAACAAGTTGATTTCTCAGAAGAATTTCAGACGTAAGAGATATTTGATAATCGTGAATCGTTGTTGAGGTGGGCACAGACGGCAGGAAGACGTCATAATATGGTCGTTTTGGTTAAACGATCCGATAGCTGGGATGGTGGAAGGTGGGCTCGAATAATTTTGGGTTGTGAGCGCGGTGGTAAATATCGGCCTCCCAAGACAAAAGTTGCTGAAGCAAATTCGGTGAACATTGCGAAGAAGGCAAGACGGAAAAAGCTTACGGGGACGAAGAAATGTGACTGTCCGTTTCAATTGAAATGCGTGCAATTCAATGACCTAGGGCAATGGTCATTGACGGTTGTATGCGGCTCGCATAATCACCCACTCGGACGCAATTTGGTTGGACACTCATATGCCGGTCGACTAACACCCACTGAAGATCAACTTGTGGAAGACTTATCGAAGAACAATATGCAAGGCCGAAAGATATATTAAGCACATTGAAGGAATCATTTAGCGAGAATGAGTCGACATTGAAGACAATTTACAATGCTCGGTAAAAGCATAGAGTTGTCAGCATGGGGGCTGTAGGTCCAAAAAATCAAACCGCGCCTAGGTTTGATTCAACTGATTGATCAGAACGCGTCTACACACAGATGGCGCCTACTTCACCAACAAACTCAGAATGCGCCTATTTCTTCATCACAGAGGCGCACTTCACAAACCGCGCTTAGCTGACGTGGAGTCATCATTACCCGACAAACACGAAAATCGAGAAGGCGCTATCATTCCTATGATGGCGCGACGCTCGAGGAAGATATGACAGCTGTCTAAACAGATTGCGCCTACATCAAAGAACTAGGCGCTATCATCAGACTGCGCCTACTTTTGAGACTATATCAAGCACACTTCGCAGATTGCGCCTACTTCTATCCAAACTCAGCACACTTTGCAGATTGCGCCTACGAAGAAGGCGCAGTTCAAAACAACATCAATTCAGAGCTTGCCACGTGTCCCTGAAACAGGCGCGCTTTGACTAAATCAACGCCTAACTACCACTCTACATGTCCAACACGTGTCCCACTAACTGTACACGACCAAGCGCATTTTAATCAAATAATGCCACGTGTCTAGAGCAGTTGGTGCACGTTCGTGATAATGGAGTGAAAACAGGCGCAGTTTGTCATACGTGCTCAAAACAGGCGCACTTCAACCAGGCGCTCTCCAGAATAACTGCCCAAAACAGTTATTTCAGAACTCTATAAATAGAGTTTCGTTTCCATTCAACAGATGACGAAAAAGATCAAGAGAAATCAGAGTTTTCGTCCAAGTGCTGCTGCGTTCTTCAGAGATTCAAGTCTTCAAAGTTCACATCGTCCAAGGGATAAAGCGATCGTCATTCAGATCGGATTCCTATAGTTGTACTTTCCCAGAATTCTTGTAATATTCTTTACAAAGTTTGTGAAATAAAGATTATACTTTTGTTTTTGCAAACAAAATGGCGACTCTGCTGGGAACGACCTTTTCCTCCGATGAAGAGGTGACAACTCAATGTGACACGGCGTCTATTAGCTCGACGCAGAAGACTTTGGTCGTGAAAGTCGACCAAACGGCCTACGAAGCGATGATTAATGCACAAAGCACTCCTCGCCGCACTACGACTTCTGTCAAGAGTAAGACTCGCTCAGTGTGGGCTCCCAAGAACTCTGCTCCTTCTCTGATGAAGAACGCTGCCACTTCTTCGGCACAACCTACTGTTTCCAAGACACCAGTGCCTATCTCTAGCAACCTGGCGCAGTCTGTTCCCTCTTTAGGGAAACAGAATGTTCAGGCGCAGTCTGCGGCCAAACATGCCAACCAGGCACAGTCTGTTCTCTCCTTAGAGAAACAGGCGCAGTCTGCTGTCAAACCATCTTTTGGCACAGTTCATGTCAAAACAGCACAATCTCTGCCTCACAATCAGGCGCAGTCTATTCTCTCCTTAGGGAAACAGGCGCAGTCTACCACCAAACCTTCTTCTGGCACAGTTTGTGCCAAATTGGCACAAGTTAAATCTTCTGATGCTGCCAAGGCTCAATCCAATACATTTGCTGCCCTGATTAAACAGGCGCAGTCTACTCAGGCGCAGTCTACTCAGGCGCAGTCTACTCCGAATCACTCCAGAATCCAGAAACCCCAAACTGCTCAGGCGCAGTTTGCTGAGGACAGTCCTTTGGCTGTTCCCTCTTCCATTCCATCAAAAGGAAAAGGCCCCTTGGTCTTCTCCCAATCTTCCCAAGCTCAAAACTTGAAAGATAACAGAGGGAAATGCTCTTTAGCTATCCCTTCATCTCAAAACAATGGGAAAGGTCCTCTGGCCTTTTCCAAGTCTTCTTCGATTCTTATCGAGGAGGATCCAACTGATAGTGCCTCTGCACCTATTAATACGAATATCCTCCTTAACAAGGGTTCTCGTACTAATCAGAGAGGTATTTTACCTACTCCCAAGGCAAATATTCAGGAATTGCCTAATTTGCGGATTTCACGATCCGAACAAGGCAAATTACAAGTTTCACAAACTGAGGTTCCCAGGGGCGGTTTAAATGATTTGCGGGCATATCTTAATAGAAAACCCCAATCAAAACCTACCTCTGTAAAACGCAAACATGCTAAGATCAACTTGCCTCAGTATCAACCTTTTGAGGCAAGGAATCCTGACAATTACGCCAATCAGATGAGTACCTCTCTTTATACTCATGGAATCGAACGTTTACGAAATCAGAATCATGTTCTAAATGTCATCTATGAGTATATCCCTGCTACTTCTTCTCATCCCGTTGTCTCTGATCTTCGGGATCATCTCAGGCAGAAACGGAATATCACGCCCAGTTCTCCCAAACAATCACAAGTTCATCATTGCAATCATCCTCACGAAGTGGTTATCAAATGTTGTTGCCAAACAACCAAACGTTCTGTCTTCGAGCGTCTGACTTTCCCTTCTATTGATCAAAAGAGTGATGATGAAGAAGAGGTAATGTTTGCCTCTGTCAACATGACTTCCAGAGATTCTGGGGGTAGAAAATGCAAGCACGGAAAGACCCGGAGACCTAGCCAGCACTATCTTGACCGACTTAGAGAATCAGATGATGGTGTTTACCAGCATACTCGATCTCGAAGCCGAGAAACAATCGGTCAAAGGAATCTTCCTTACAGTGATCGGTCTATTTCTCATGATGGGTGTAATTCAGACTTTGCTGTCGACAGTGATGACTCTGAACAAACTGTGTCATCTGTCATGGCATGAGAAGTGACAGCATACGTTACTGAAGGACAAGATGCTTCTGGTTCTAACAATCAGAATCAAAGGATTGTTGCACTAGAGGAACAATTGAAGACTATGGCCGAAATGATGGCTAAAATGCATGATGTTATTATGGCTCAGCACACTCCACCGGTCATAACTCCTGAACCATTGATTTCTTCCACTCCTCAGAACCCTGGTCTGGGGGTACCACCTCTTCCAAACATCACAGTACCAGCTCAGGTTACTTTTAGCCAAACTGGTGCTGGGGGTGATGCTTACCATGCAGTTCCTCCTCCGGCTATTACTAATCAATCTAGCAATCCTCAATCTTCAGGGAATGCTAATGATGCTGTTGAACAATTGCGGAATCAATTTGAAGCCTATACACAAAGGGAAGGCTTACAACGGTTGGGCATTAAACAACCCTATCCCGCCGAATGGAAGAAAATGCAGTTTCCGCCAAAATATAAATTCCCTACCATTATGCAGTTCGATGGTACTTCATCTCCCAATCAGTATATTAATCATTTTGAATTGATGACTGATCCTCTTCAGCCTAATGATGCCCTTCTTACTCGGGTATTCGACAGTTGCTTAACTGGCGCTGCTTATGACTGGTACCGAAGTCTACCAGACGGATGTATCACTTCTTTTGCTGGTTTCAAACAGATGTTCCTTGAACGATTTTATGAAGGCGTCAATGACATGACTATGTCAGCCCTCATTAAAATCAAACAAAGAAATAATGAGCCTGCTGAGCAATTTATCGAGAGGTTCCGTCGCGAAGCTCTCAAAATGCCAATGGGAACTCCATCTGCTGTTACAATAGATACTTGCAAGAATAATCTCTTGCCAATTATCAGTATGTGGACAGGGGCAACTCAATTCCAAGACTGGCCTTCTTTCATTATTAATGCTAAGGCAGCAGAACTCAGCGCTGAAAAATTCAAGACATTGGGGGTTCACATGAATCCTGACCAAGGCGATCATAGCTCAAACTCTAACAACAATCGCCAGAATAATAATAGAAAAGGCAAAGATACATCTGCTCCTAAAGAAACTTTGGCCATTGACTTGAGAAGCAAAGAAGCACTGGCTGTCAATGTTGCTCAATCTGCACCTATTCCATCACAACAACCTCAAAGAGCACCACGTCCTAAAGAAGAATACTCTTTCGATGAAGATGACATCATGGGTATCTTTGAATGTCTTACAAAAAGCAACAAACTGCAATTACCCGACCCTAAAAGGCCGGAAGAGGTTGGTAAGACTGATCATCCTAAGTATTGTGTTTACCACAGATTTATCGGACATCCTACTCGAGCATGTTATGTGCTTAAAGGAAAAATACAAGAGATGATCAAATCCGGAGCAGTAACCCTTGAACAAGATGAAAAGACGGTGACGGCTAATGTCGTCTCTGTTCAGTTCGGCGAATTTCCACCAATGCAGATAGAAGATGGTGTAGTTCCCATTCCTCGAACCACTCTCGAGCTTATAAACCTTCCACCTTTTCGAAATGAAGGACTAGTCCCTTTATCAACTTCTAAAGGGGAAATCTTGTGGATTCATCCAGATCTGGTCTCAGATTTTGAATCCTCCGCCTCTTCTTCATCTAAACAAAAGAAGAATTCCAAAGGCAAGTTTAAAAGTTGTAATATGGTTTCTCTTGAACCATTAAATGAAGAAGAGATCTTATTGGGTACCAGGTCTGGTAAGCCCTATTTACGGGAGTACTCAGAGAATCAGGAAGCTCCAACCTCATCTTCCACTCCTGATACGCCTCCTGAAATTCAACCATCTTCATCTTCAACTAACCCAACTCCTCCTCCTGTTAAACCAGCAGTTACTGATAAAGGGAAACAACCAGCTCGTTTCGATAAAGCTCTCAAAAAGTCCACTTCTCTCGGACTCGAGAAGCCGTATAACTTTGACATACTGGCTCAATTGGCCAATACTCCTGCCAGATTGTCAATATTCGAGCTCTTGCGCCTCTCTAAGGAAACTCGAGAGACGTTAAGTGAATCTTTGTTGCAGGCAGAAAATTGTCTTGAAATTCTGAAGAAGCCGGAGAAAGAGCCTCTCTCTTGTCTCCATTGTCATAGCGTGTTGGAATTAATTCCAAATATTACCTTCACGCAAGATGACATGCTCCTGGAAGATAATCGACATGATCGCCCTTTATATTTCACAGGGTATGTTGATACCATGAAGGTCGATCGTATCCTGATAGATCCAGGCTCTGCACTCAGCATTATGCCTAAAACAATGTTGGATGCTTTGAAAATTCCTGTACGCAGTCTTACTGGTACAATCACTACTATTCTGGGGTTCAATCAAGGAAGAAGTGAACCTCTGGGCAAGATTTGCCTAAAATTCCAAATAGGCAATCTTCGTACAAAGGTAACCTTTTACATCATTGATAACCATGGTTGTTCCTACAATGCTCTTCTGGGAAGACCGTTCCTTCATGAGCATAATATTGTGCCATCAACTCTTCATCAATGTTTCAAATATGTTGATGACAAAGGAGAAGTCCAAAAAGAAGTTGCAGATCTCTATCCTTTCAAGGGCGTCGAAGCATACTGCAACGATGCTCGCATGTACAAAGACGAGTTCATGAAAGTTGTCTTGGCTTTAGACATTGAAGAAGAGCAGGGAATTGAATCTCAAGACACTCTTGTAATTCCTGTTAAAGGGTGTGTCTCTCAACCCTCTTCTTTTGAACCACTAACCATCTATCTTCCTCCTAGCAAAAAGGAACAAGAACCAAAGTCACAGGATACTCTTGTGATTCCTGTCAAAGGGCACGTCTCTAAGCCCTCACATGCTGAACCACTGGTCATTCGACTTCCTGCCAAGAAGACAATTTCTATGACTGACCAAGGAAAAAGGGAGCTCACCTCTTCTGAGCCATTTGTTATCGACCTTCGTCGTAACAAGCCTTCTCTTCCTCCTCGTTCTTCTTCTCCCCCTCTTGTTATCAATTTGACTAAGCCTGCTAAGGCTAAAGGTCCTACTGTAAACACTGTTGTAAATATCAATAAAGATGCATCTCCTTTACAGTATACTGATGTGTTATATCATGCTGAGTGTTACTTAAATATGTTAGATAGGTTGAAGCCACTCACAATTGAAGTTGTACAATCTTACCAAACAGATGTATCATTGGAATCAACGGATAGTTCATACTTTATAGTTCCTGCTCGAAAAGCTGACGAAAGTCCAATAATCTTTATTAGAGGACCAGAACAAAAGTTTTCTTATACCGAAGACTGCAAACACGATGACACAGGACATTTACAACTCCGTCGTTACAGTATTCAGTCTAAAGAGATCATCCGTAAAATGGGATATGATTTCAAGAGTGGACTCAACTATGGAAGAGGGAGACGAACTCCTATTCATGTTACTAGCAAGAGGAATAAGCTCGGCCTTGGTTATGTATTTACATTTCCTACTATGGCTACAGCTCCTAAGATAATTGAATCCGATGATGATGAACGCACTGTTTCATCTGATACAGTTTCATGGGATTCTGACACTAGCATTGGTCACGTACATCGTATTGCCATATCCTCCAACATGGTCTCAGTTGAATTTCCCGATATCAACAACGATGCTACTGATGATGACTTCGAAGAAAGCCCTGAAACTGATCCTTGGGTACAAAAGATGGACAATCAGTGGAAGCTCCGGTTTGAAAAACGAGAACCACCTACCGAAGATCAGCTAATCCAAATTGATGTAGGAGAAAACGGTATATCCCGTCCTATATTCATTAGTAAGAATCTCCCTGAAGATGATAAGCAGGAGTTGATTCTTCTCATTCGTGAATATATTGATGTCTTTGCTTGGAGCTACGAAGACATGCCAGGTTTAGATCCCAAAATTGCTACACACAAGCTGAATATATTACCTAATGCGAAACCTGTTAAACAACAACAACGGCGCTTCAAACCTAAAATGATGGATGCAATTGATGAAGAAGTTCGAAAACTCATTGCTTGTGGCTTTATTCGTGAAGAACAACATCCAGACTGGGTTGCTAATGTTGTTCCAGTTTTGAAGAAGACTGGGAAAATCAGAGTCTGCATTGATTTTCGGGATTTGAACGACGCTTGTCCAAAGGATGAGTTTCCCCTTCCAATCACTGATGTCATGATTGACAATACCTGTGGGTTCGAAAGGTTATCTTTTATGGATGGATTCTCTGGATATAATCAAATCAAGATGAATCCTGACGATGAAAAGCATACTTCTTTTCGTACTCCTCGAGGAGTTTATTGCTACACTGTGATGCCATTTGGTCTCAAGAACGCCGGTGCAACTTATCAACGAGCCATGAGCACTATCTTTCGAGATCATTTGAGAAAGACTGTTGAATGCTATGTTGATGATATTGCTGTCAAAAGTCGTCTGAAGGAAGATCACATTCAAGACTTGAGAACTATCTTCAATCTCATGCGCCAACATCAACTCAAAATGAATCCCACCAAGTCATTCTTGGGTGTCTCTAGTGGTAAATTTCTCGGCTTCGTTATTACCTCTAAAGGTATACACGTAGATCCTGAGAAGATCAAAGCCATTCAAGAGATGCGTCCTCCATGCAACCTAAAAGAGCTACGAGGATTTCAAGGTCGACTTGCGTACATCAGGAGATTCATTTCAAATTTATCTGGACGATGCAGACCGTTTACACAACTCATGAAGAAAGGTGTATCTTTCGTTTGGACCGAAGAATGTCAACAAGCATTTGATGACATAAAACAATATCTTATGAGCCCACCAGTCTTGGTGCCACCAATCTCCAGTATACCTTTCTTAATGTATGTCAGAGCAATGGATCACTCATTGGGTGCTTTACTTGCCCAAAAGAATAAAGAAGGACATGAACAGGCTATCTACTATCTCAGTCGTACTATGATCGGAGCCGAACATCGATATAGCATGGTTGAAAAAGAATGTTTAGCCTTAATGTTTGCTGTACAAAAGACAAGACACTATATAATTGGTCAAACAATCCATGTTATCTCCCGAATTAACCCTCTACGGGTACTCATGAAGAAGCCCAGCACTCTCAATTCAAGGCTGGCTACATGGGCTATCTTACTTGCCCAATACGACATGATTTACGTACCTCAAAAGTCAGTTAAAGGACAAGCCCTTGCTGACTTCTTAGCTGCTCATCCTGTTTCTGAGACTTCAAAACTCTACGACGAGATTCCTGATGAGACGCTCGAAACAAATCTGATCTCGGAAGAATTTCCCACATGGCGTCTATTCTTTGACGGAGCTTCCAGAATTGGACCAAATGGGATTATTATAGCAGGAGTAGGGATTGTGCTCGTTTTGCCAGAAGGATTAACTATTCAACGGGCTTATTCTTTGGATGAGCCTTGTTCCAACAATGTTGCAGAGTATAATGCTTTGCTTATCGGCCTTCAATTGGCTAAACAATTAGACATACAATATCTTGAAGTATACGGTGACTCTAAACTGGTTGTTAACCAGGTTAGAGGAATATATGAAGTTCGTCATCAAGATTTGATTTCGTATCATGAAGCAGCCATTGCTATGGCCATTTCCTTCAAAGCTTTCTATATTGAATACGTTCGTCGGGCTTACAATACCGAAGCAGATGCTCTAGCAAACCTTGCAGCAGTCTTGGCGATTCCTGTCCAAAGACAGCAATTGGTTGTTATTTCCAATAGAGAGTTATTTTGTATTGAAAATAATCACAATATTGAGTTTAGTAATTCTGCTGAGGTCAATATCATCAATGAAGATTGGAGAACTCCTTTCATTGATTTTGCAGTTTATGGAATATTGCCTGAAGATCCCAAAGAGGCCACCAGCATTCGAAGACGATCTCTCCGTTTCTATTATAATCATACAACAAAAACTCTCTACCGACGAACTTATGATGGTCTACTATTACGTTGTCTTGCTGGTAATGAAGCAAAACAAATACTACGTGAAGCTCATGATGGTGTTTGTGGAGCGCATCAACCTGGTCCTAAATTACAAGATCGTATTCGTCGTATGGGCTATTACTGGCCTTCTATGGTATCCGATGCTATTGAATACGCAAAGAAATGCAGAGCATGTCAAATTCATGCAGATTTCATTCATCAACCATCAGAATATCTACATCCTACGGCTGCTTCTTGGCCTTTTGAAGCTTGGGGCATGGACATCATAGGCCCAATCAACCCTCCTTCTTCTAAAGGGCACCGGTTTATCCTGGCCATCACAGACTACTTCTCTAAGTGGGCTGAGGCTATACCTCTGGCTGAAGTCAAAACCAGCAGTGTCATCAACTTCATCAAACACCATGTGATATACAGGTTTGGTATACCGCAGCGAATCATTCATGACAATGGACCTCAGTTCATTAGTCAAAAGTTCACTCGGTTCTGTGACGATCATCGCATCGACAATGTTGCTTCGACAGCCTATAACCCTGCAGCAAACGGTTTAGCTGAAGCTTTCAATAAAACCATTATCAAACTCCTCAAGAAGTTTGTCTCTACTAACAAACGGAATTGGAGTGAGAAGCTTGGCGAATGTTTATGGGCTTATCGCACTACAGTTCGCAATCCTACCGGCTGTACACCTTTCTCCTTGGTATATGGTTGTGAAGCAGTTCTGCCACTGGAAATTCAAATCCCGTCTCTGCGGATAGCCATTGCCAATGAACTTACAACAGAGAACAACGATCTACTTCGATTGCAAGAGTTGGAGGCACTTGATGAAAAGAGGCTTTTGGCTCAACAGCACATTGAGTTATACCAGGCCCGTATCTCAAAAGCCTTTAATCGCAAAGTTAAAGTACGAGCATTTCAGAAAGGTGATTTGGTCCTTACAGTCAGACGTCCCATGACTATGACTCACATGAGTAAGGGCAAGTTCGATGCCAAATGGGAAGGTCCTTTTGTTGTAAACAAAGTATTTTCCAATGGTGCTTACCAGTTAACAGAGATGGATGGCAGAATAGCTATGATGCCTATCAATGGCAAATTTCTTAAGAAATACTATGTATAAATGTGTAAAGATTTCTTGACAGACAATGTAAATAAAATTTCTTTTTATTTTTCAAAGAAGATATTACATTACATTAAGGGAGATCACTATCATCCCTATCAAACTTAGGACGAGGACCAAGCCCCTCCTTCTCACAAGCAAAATCAGCAAAGGAGTCGAAGACATCTTTGTCTGAACTCAGCAAGGATTTGAGGAAAGCTATCCTCTTTGCCTCTTCTTCCGCAGTCTTCCCCGGCTCTATCAGAAAGTCGAGGATATCCTGTGAAGGCTTTGGTGCAGAGGAGCCTTCACCCATCTCCTTTTGATCCGATAAGACTGAGTCGACAAGAGGCTTGGGTGCAGACGACCCTTCGCCCTTTCCCGTTCCAGCAGAAAGTTCCCCGGTGACGCTCTCGGTTTTCGGCACGACTTCAGTCTCCTTAGACATGTTGTTGGAAGACATCTTTCCTGTTGAAGACAGTGATAAAATTCTTCATGAGTCCTGTACTATTTATACTAGTCTACTGACTCTTCGTGAATCAAGGTGACTGTTCACTCCCCTTCGATGAATCTAAAGGTTCATTCATTAAAATCCCCAGCAGACATTTTTGATGAATCATTCATTCTGACGGTTTATTTTCAACCGTTCATCATATCATCATCGTTATCAAAAAAGAATTCACGTCCATATTACCTTTGAATTCTATATATTTTCTATTGCAACTTGTTACGTCCCTATTACCTCTGACTAAGTTGTCTATTGAAATAACAAATATTCGATATTTATATTTTGCCATGTCCACATTACCTCTGAGCAAGATATAAAGAATATAGTTATTTTCTACATCAAGAAAATATATCACGTCCTGTACCTCTGAATATGTTTTCTCATTATATTACTTATCTCCTATAATAGGGTATGTAACAAGTAAATAGAATCATCCAAAATATCATTCCATTTCATTCAAAATAAGGTCCATTACAATTGATCAAAACAAAGAAAGACATCACAAAAATTCAGTTATTCAGAAGGCCGGGTACTGAGTTCTGCAACACGTCTTTTCAAAGCAGCTATCTTTTCATTTTGAGAGTTCAAAATCCTTTGTCTAATTTGATTCCTTGTTGACTCGAAGTCAAAGGGTTTTAGATTAGCAAAACGAGCAGTCAGCTCTTCATGATGAGTCTTGGTATTAAGCTCCTTTTGACGCTTCAGCGCAACGAGGTGATCTGCAGTTTCTTTGTTTAAGAGAACCTTCTCTTCCCTTTTCCGCTTCGCCAGAGTCAGACGTTCTTGAAGCTTGGCAATTTCTTCATCAACTTCTGCTATTTCAGCTTCATTGGTCTCCAGCTTCGAAGATGTTTCTTCAATCTGGGTTTCCATATCAGCAGTAAACTGAGCAAAGGCTGCCAAAAATGCTTCAAGATCTTTTTCCTTCTGTTCAGCTTCCCGAGCCAAAGCTTGACATTCTTCTTCAATTAGGGAATCTATATTCCCAGATGATAGATTCTTCATTACAGTCTTTACTTCTTCAAGCTCATTGAGGATATGTTCCAGATAAACGGCCTGAGCTTCATCTCCGTGGTCACGAATCCCGTTGATCAAATATTTTACGGATTTCCTGACTTTGGAGAAAGGAATGTTCTCACTCTCCACCATCGGCTTGAGTGTTAGATAGAATGCGTTTGTATAAGATCTTATAACGATTCTGTTTGCCTCAGAAGTGATGGGAGTTTCTGCTATCTCGGCTGGAGTAATTTCAGTTGCGACAGATGGCGTCGTCAAAGCAATAATTTCAGAAGATTTTTCTTTTGGTATCTGGGTTATCTTTATTGGAGGAGCCGTGGTAGAGCTTGTAGCAGCTTTGACTGGTTCTTCTGCGAAATATTCTCATTAGCAAGTCTTATTGTACAAAGTCGACAAAGTTAAAGCTTTACCTGATTGAGGCAATTCAATCTGTACTTGTGATGGCCCAGGTATAGGTATCTCTGTAGAGCTCTCTTCTCTGACAGGAGTCTCCAATGGAGCCATTTTCGAGCTAGTTACACTCCTCATTTGTTCTCCTGAAAGTTAACGTATTGCGTTAATTTTCTAAGAAAGTTATGAAGTTCAGAACAATAAACTAGCAATTTACCTGTATCCATTGTTCGAGCAGGGGTGCCTATCTCAGGAATAGTATATGTCACTATTGCTTGACTACTACCCGCCTCTGAACCGCCTGATAGGTGTACATTACCTCCAGCTATTAAAGAAAAGGAATCAATATGATACAAAAACAAGTATCATCATTGATAACAATCTACAGGATTCAAGAAATTTAACCTGGATCGGGTATGTATGGTGTGTCCACCAATTCTGTTACCTCCTGAGGAATTTGAGCTGGCATTTCTTTTGAGACTTCCTCTGCACGATTACTTCCTGCATCGGAAGTATTAAGTGAAGGCTGATCTTCTTTAGTAGGGGTATTCATAATATTGACATGTGCTTCTTCCAATGGTTCATTAGCAATACTCTCAATATTCTCTTCATTCAATATATGAGCGTCAGATGGCTCATTTGTATTTTCAGCTTCTGGATCAGTAACAGTATCCTCAAGGTATTCAGCGCATACCTGTAATGCATCAATTATTTCGCTATCTGAATATATTGGATCATCGACATGAGTTCGAAGATGATCTGATGTATCGACCGGAATAGTTTTGGACACTGTTTCTGGAAGCACTTCAGGAAGAATTGCTAGAGTTGAAGGCTGGCCAATCACAGAAGATGTGTCTACTTCCATAACCTCTTTATCAGATGTTGTTGGTTCTTCTGTAGTTACTGGTTCTGATCCAGAGATGGGAGTAGGGGAAGACATCATATGCCCAGCAACAGCACTAGCCAGGATGGATGCAGCACGAGACGGACTCAATAATCTTAATTTTCTACTAACCACTTTCTTCAAATTTGGCCTTCTTTGACGAGACACATCTGGACTTTCTTGGTCAGCAGAAATGCCCTGTTGTTTCTGTAAAGACGTAGGAGTTATCTCTTCACTCCTTACAGATTCTTCTGCCCGTTGTCTCGATTGTGACCTAGTGGTAACTCCTTCAAGGGATTCTGCAGTGGTTTTCTTTTTCTTTGGATCTGGAGAAGCAACAGGAATATCATTTTTTCTTTTCTTCTTATCCTTCATAGGAGATTTTGTTACTCGGAGAGAAATGTTTAAGGGTTCAGTAAACTCCTCAAGGAAGTTCATATCTCTGGAGATTTCAAAAGGTTCGTCAGCAGGTTCTTCGTCATTTGGATCTTTATAAAGAATGCTCGGCTTTCCTTTCTTGGCTCGTTTGTCAGAAGCGAAGCTATGTGCTAAATCAAAAGTCTCCACAAAGGTATTGGCCGAAGTGTAAAACCTTGAATAGGTGAATAACATTCGCGGTCCATGATTTGTATTCTCAGGCATTGAGAAAACGGCCCTCGTATTTTTAGCATTATAATAGTACCAAGCCCTGGCGCCATCAATCAAATATCCTTTCCCTTGTAGGCATGTTGTGGCATTCCCTACATGGAATTGATCATAGCCGAATTGGCGTGCAAAACGGCTAGGCAAATATGGTTCAAGAATACATTCATCTTCAAATCGATGTACGAGGTGTGAAGGTCGAATCGACTTCAACCAATTGAATATAGCTGGATCTGTTGGTAGAGTATTCACTGAATCTAGGATATTAGCTGGCAATAACTCGTAGCCAGCTGGTGGATCAACACAATAAAAATCCCAGTTATCGCCGCGGTTCAATACTCGCCGGCAATCTATCAAGGAGGTGTGATTCCATCTACACCCTTCATACTTTCTTAAAAAGTTTCCTCCAATAGCTCTTTCGCCAGGGCTCATCAAAACTGGACAGTGGATTAGAAGCCACCCAAATAAATAAGTGTGGGCGACTTCAGTACGTGGAAAGCCATCTTTCTTATTATTTAGCATGCCGTCCACAAAGCAACGCAGACTATGATTAAGTCGGCTTGTCATCGCCGATAAAATATCCATCCGATAACCGAACACTAGGCGGACTGCAGCAAAAAGAACACCTCTATGGAAGCGATCGACTGCACTTGCTCCAGGGACTACATACCTTCGTAGCCAAAAAGCAAGAAAGCCTGCCAGATGGGCTTTCTTAGACATACGTCTGTATCCCATCCTCATGAAACTTTCTATTTTATCTCCTATCTTGAGGGGAGGATAATCTTCATCATTTTTAACTATTATATCTTCTTGGCGAAACCTTGCCATCAACTCATTTATCTCTTCCTCATTGAAACGCTGAAAGGTAAGCGGATCAACAGCTTTCTTCTCACTAATTTGTTTCTCTTCATCATCATGTTTGAGGAAGAGATAAGATATCCATTTAGTAAGATAGCAGGAGCCTGAGCTTTCAAAATAACAACAACAGATGTGATAGTGACATAACAGCTCATCAAAGACTTATACCATTTCAGCATTTTCAGATTTCAGCCTGTTTAATTCATCTTCAGTGGGAACGTACTCCTCATAAGGAAAATTTCCCATAGGCAGCTTGGAGATATGATTCATCTCGTGAAGAGCGAAACCGATTTCTCCTTTTGGGGTCATGAAGGTTCCCGTCCTATAATTGTACCTTTCTATCAGTGAAAGGAATAGGTGTGGATTTGGAGGGAAGCCATGTACTGAAGAATAAACAGCTTCATACAGACTGATATTAAGAGGCTCTTCTTCATAATGTTCTAAAACCCAGTTGGCAATGCAGCTCCATCGTTTATAATCTGGGTTGACTAAACCTTGCATCCTTAAGGTGTTATCAGTATAATACCTACCTTTTCTAGCAAACTCATTTGCAAAAATTGGTATTCTCACTGGTAATAGACGAGATGAATTCTCGGGAGGGATGCAACCTGGTTTCAAACCCCTGAGATGAGTTGCGTAAATATCAGATGAACTATAGAAGATATCTCTGTTGTTCACCTTTTTATAACATATTTTGCCCACCCGAGCCTGCTGAACGGGAGTGATATCCCACGCCATTTGGCGGGGATAACTGGCAAACTCATATCTGGAAAGAGGTAAACTCCTAAGCATATCTGGCAAATATATAGTCTTTTCACCTTTCTTAAAAATCCTCTCTTCCACCCGCTGTTTTGGCTGAGATTCCCTGCCAAAGGCATCTCCAAACAAGAAGAGTGGTTTCTTGTGGATAGCTGCATCCTGTGATTGTAAGGGCTGGCCGTTCATCAAACACAGAAGAGTCTCATTATCCTGAGTAGTCAGGATTGCTCTTCGAGACTCTGGTAGTTCATAATGAGGGAACTTAACGTGTGACAAGTCCTCTTTGAATTCAGGTTCAGACAAAGTTCCTTGGAAGATCTCGAAGTTGGGATCTTCTCTGATATCAACTGCAAAACAGAAAAGAGCAAACATCACAACAAAGTTATCAGATTGCGCCTAGTTGACTGCTTAAAGACAGACTGTGCCTAGTTTTCAGCCAACTAGATTAAACTGCGTCTAATTCATGAATCTGGGCAGACTGCGCCTAGTTTTCTGTCAAATAGGGCAGATTATGCCTAGCTTTCATTCAACAACAAACAGCGCCTGTTTTTCAGACAAAGCTTTATCTGATAGCGCCTAGCTTTGTTACTAGGCGCGATCGAGCAAACAGAGTCTAACTTTCTAGGCGCCATTTTGTGGAATGTTTAAACTTCATAAACATGAAGTTTAAAGAATCACCGAACCCTAGAAAGAGTTGGCGACTACAACTGAGCCCTAAGAAGAGTCAGTGTATGTTCCTATAACCCACCATTAATGGCTGGATGTGCAGTTTCGTGTCGAGAGACACGAGTTTGTCCAGGCTCTCGTATTTGAAGAGAACCGCGTGATTCGACCACGGGAGGCAGTGCGGTCTTCTTCGATTTCTTCGAAGATTCAATTGGTGCGGGCTCCTTTCCCTTATCAGCTCGACGGGGCGCCATCGAAGTTGGATCAGAAAAAACTCGTCAGAAGAAGAAGACAAAATCAAAGAAAAACTCTCGGAAGAATTTGCCCTTGGGTATACTTTGAAGTGGTAAAAGATTAATGAAGCTTTTCAAAGGTTATTTATAGCTTTTGAAGAATTCAAATCGACGTAACCGATCGCGCCTAAACCGCTGCAATCAATCGCGCCTAAAATATCCACCACAACAGATTACGCCTATTCAGCCTGAAGATCCGTTCTCGTCTTAAAATGCGCAAATTCTTCAAATATCAAGCGCGGTTTGACTTGGTCATATGCAAAATTATTCAAAGTATTTCGAACTTTTGAAAATTCAAAATTCGAAAACTTTGAAGGGGGTCTTGTAGGTCCAAAAAATCAAACCGCGCCTAGGTTTGATTCAACTGATTGATCAGAACGCGTCTACACACAGATGGCGCCTACTTCACCAACAAACTCAGAACGCGCCTATTTTTTCATCACAGAGGCGCACTTCACAAACCGCGCTTAGCTGACGTGGAGTCATCATTACCCGACAAACACGAAAATCGAGAAGGCGCTATCATTCCTATGATGGCGCGGCGCTCGAGGAAGATATGACAGCTGTCTAAACAGATTGCGCCTACATCAAAGAACTAGGCGCTATCATCAGACTGCGCCTACTTTTGAGACTATATCAAGCACACTTCGCAGATTGCGCCTACTTCTATCCAAACTCAGCACACTTTGCAGATTGCGCCTACGAAGAAGGCGCAGTTCAAAACAACATCAATTCAGAGCTTGCCACGTGTCCCTGAAACAGGTGCACTTTGACTAAATCAACGCCTAACTACCACTCTACATGTCCAACACGTGTCCCACTAACTGTACACGACCAAGCGCATTTTAATCAAATAATGCCACGTGTCTAGAGCAGTTGGTGCACGTTCGTGATAATGGAGTGAAAACAGGCGCAGTTTGTCATACGTGCTCAAAACAGGCGCACTTCAACCAGGCGCTCTCCAGAATAACTGCCCAAAACAGTTATTTCAGAACTCTATAAATAGAGTTTCGTTTCCATTCAACAGATGACGAAAAAGATCAAGAGAAATCAGAGTTTTCGTCCAAGTGCTGCTGCGTTCTTCAGAGATTCAAGTCTTCAAAGTTCACATCGTCCAAGGGATAAAGCGATCGTCATTCAGATCGGATTCCTATAGTTGTACTTTCCCAGAATTCTTGTAATATTCTTTACAAAGTTTGTGAAATAAAGATTATACTTTTGTTTTTGCAAACAGGGGCCTATCTCAAATGCAGTACTTGTTGGGTAAGTTGGACTCAGAAAAGTACTACTATTTAGATAGGAGATGTGAGCAAACCGATAAAGTGAAGAATCTTTTTTATGCTCATCCGACTAGCGTGGATTTGTTGCGTACTTTTCCTAATATTTTATTGATGGATTGTACCTACAAGACAAACAGGTACAGGATGCCACTTTTGGAAGTAGTAGGGGTCACATCCACAAATATTACATTTTCTGTGGCATGTGTTTATATGGAGGCTGAGCGGGAGGATAATTATATATGGGCGCTTAGTACGCTTAAAGGATTAGTGGATCAATCATGCTTACCGAAGGTAATTGTGACTGATCGTGAGGTAGCACTTATGAATGCTATAAGCGTTACGTTCCCCAGCTCCACACACTTGCTATGTCGGTGGCATATTAGCAAGAATATATTGGCCAACTGCAAGAAGTTGTTTCGTACCAAGGAGAAGTGGGATTCTTTTAACAACTCATGGAATTCGTTGGTTCTTGCCGAAGATCAACCAAGATTTAATGAGTTACTTAGAAGATTGGAGCAAGATTTCCACGATTATCCAAAAGCAGTTAACTATGCCATTAAGAATTGGATTGAGCCGTTTAAAGAAAGATTTGTTTCGTATTGGACTAACAATGTGATTCATTTTGAGAACACGACAAGTAGCAGGTACGTGTCTTTAAACCATAGTTTGCGTATATATATGTTAATTATGTTATAATGTACGATTTTGACTGTATGAATTTCATACTCACAAGGCGGAGAGTGCACATGCAAAATTGAAAAAATAGTTGGGCACTAGTCAATCAAATTTTGAGATCTCATAGAGCATGATACATGATTTGTTGATCGCTCAACACAACCAAATTAAGGCCTCATTTGAGATGAGCCTTAATGTGGCACCACATCGTTATTGTTCTCCTCTATTTAAGAATATCCGAGGATTGGTATCTCATCATGCACTTGGTAGGATTTTCGAGGAGATGAAGGGTATAGATAATATCGGTGTAGATCCCCTCATTTGTGGTTGTGTGTTGAGGAGGACTTGCGGGTTGCCTTGTGCACATGAACTTGTAGTGCTGAAACGGGATGGTCAGGTTATCCAGTTAGATATGGTTGACAGATTTTGGACGAAGTTGGATTATGAACCCTCCAAAACGGACAGTACAGCTGATGCAGATGTCCGAAGTCGTTGGATGGAGACCATGGGAACTATTAATCATATGTTCGATGCGGCTACCGATTCACAAAGGTTGTTGATGCTGAAAAGACTTCGGAAGATATCAGTTCCTTCGACATCTTCACTGCTTGAACCAGTAGGCTACAGACGACCTCGTGGTAGGCCAAGTAAAACGAAAATCCGTACTTCAAATTCGACCAAGCGTGAACCAAGCAAATTTGAAATTGTTGAGTCTGCTCATGATAGTTATTCACCTTTGGAGGAAACTATAATGCTCGATGGACCTCCTTCGGCAAAACCAATGTTCACTTCCATCCGAAGGGGAAAGCAAAATGTTCGACGAAAGTCATCATGCAATGCCACCGATATTGCATATATAGGACAAGTTCCACCTCAACATCATCCGTATGTGTTGAGTACGGAAAATGTACTAGGGGATGGACATTGTGGTTTTCGATGCATAGCCCATGCACTAGGGTTGGGGGAGGAATCTTGGCCAAAAGTTCGAGTGACCTCATCCAAGAGATCACACTCTTGGGAGATTTATACGGTAGATGTAACTTGATTAAGGGGTCTCCAAAACATGTACTTGAATCTTTGAATTGCTTCGTAGCACCGATTTATGACCGCAAGTACTGGTGGTCATTTCTCGATATGTACTACTTGGCGGCGTCGGCCTACAACATGGCCATCGTTCACATGCACGATGATATTAACGTTATGTTTCTACCCATGAGGACAGAAGTTCCAGCCAACCCTCGGCTTGTATGCATGGCATTTGTTGATACCAATCATTTCATCGTGGTAAAGTTTATTTTCTAATGTAAGATTGAGGTTGTATTATTTCATCGTTCATATGCACGATTATAGTGACAAGTTATTATTTGTATGCAGGTAAATTTGGCCTCAGACGCACCACTACCACCCATTATCCACAGGTGGTCTACTCTGCGTCTTCCATGTGTTGCTGGTTGGGGCAAAATTTATAAACAACGGATTAAAAAGTATCATGAAACTGTTCCCTCCAAAAGCTCACTTGTTGATGGTGATCCGATTAGTTTGGACGATTAGTCCTATTGTAATTTAAATGTGTGTTGTGAAATTGTACTATGAGAAGATCAATGTACTGGTATTATGAGATGTTCAATGTAATGTTCCCTCCAAAAGTTATTATTGTACTTATTACAGAAATTGTACTTATTATCAAAAATTGTACTATGAGAAGTTCAATGTACTGGTATTATGAGATGAGAAATGTCTTGGTAGTATGAATGTTCATTGTATTTCTATCAAGAATTATGAATATGAACTCAGCTCTGCATTTTTTGCTCAAAATTGTACTGCTCGACAATTACAGGTCGAACAACTCCCTTCTGTTCGACCATTACAGGTCGAACAACTCCCTTCTGTTCGACCATTACAGGTCGAACGTTTTATACATAAGTTCGATCTGTAACGGCCGAACAGAAGAATTATGTTCGACCTGTAATGGTCGAGCAGTACAATTTTGAGCAAAAAATTGCAGAGCTGAGTTCAACTTCATATTTATGATTCATATTCAAAATTCACATAACCTGAGTACATTAACAGAGTTTAAAATAAGCACAGAGTTCATAACAGAGTTCAGTAACATGAGCACAGAGTTCATAACAAAATTCACAATTCATATTCATGATTCATTAACATAGTTCATAACATGAGCACAGAGTTCATTAACAGAGTTCAAAATGACAGCGACAAAGTTCAAAGTACTGGTATCACGAGGGACTACATAAATCTATGATCTGCAACGCCATCGATTTCTACTAGTAGACGCCCCCTTCGAAGATTCTGGTGGTTCTTCAGGCGCGATCTTCAAAGCACGATAGGCGCCGACTAAAGCTGGGACTAATATCGATGTGTCTAGACCCTCTTCATTCTCTACCCATTGCTGGTAGACCGGCTCTAAATACCCCAAAGCATTTTCGATCATTTCCCATGGTTGTGGGCCTGCCTGGGTAGATGTATTACCGACGGCGGTAGAGATGTTCTCCGGATCCTGGATGATAGGATATGAAAATGTCCTATACCAATGCATATAATTGTCCGAACACTCCTATGCGGGGTTTGCAGCTCTCTCACGGGCTTCGGTCGATAGTACATGGCTGCTCCAGAATCGAAAATAGCCTCCTAAAATATCCCACGTCAGGTTGTACTTCTGGCCCGTATTTTCCCGACGGACAATACTTGGAATCAAAGGAAAATCAGGTATCTTCTAGAGTAAGCCAAATTATCGAAGCACGCGGTCGGGATGATATGGCTCTACACAGTCAAATGCACGTATGCATCTGTGGTAGAAAGTGACATTGTCCTGAGAATAAGAGTCCCTCATCCCATTATAGGGTGTCCAATTGACCTACATCATAAAAGTGGCATAATTACTAATACATAGAACACATAAATAAATGACATAAAAGAATGTAATAACACTCACACTATGTACTTGTAGATTGTCCAAAATCTCCCTCAAGGCCAATACCCGGTCGGCAGTTCCTGCAGAATGGGATCTATTGGCCCACCTCAAAGCAAGTGGATCGCCCAACTTATAATTGACATTATGGGTTGGCCTTGTGAAGGGAAAATACTCGTATATCCAGGCCTAAAAAAATATATATCGGACATATAAACATAATATAAATATCGAACATATAATAACATAAAAACATGCATATAAGAAGGAGAGATAGCTACCTCCAATAAAGTCAGATATCCACATATTTGTCGTACCCCACTCCGAGATGCTAATCCAAGCTGTCGATACAAGTATGCTAGAGCAGCTGCTCCCCAAGCATACTCATGGACGCGGTTGACCGTCTCTAGAAGACTGAGAATTTTTGTGTCCACACGTGTGCCACTCTTGTCTGCAAATATTGTGCATCCAAGTACGAACCATAAATATGCACGGGCTGCACGTCTTCTTTTCCTCTCATCCCTACTAGTGACATCTCTACTAAATCGTGAACGGAGCCACTCCAGCCAGACCGAGCTACCTCTCTGGCCCTGAAGAGCATCGACTGCCTCCCTTTCTGTCACCTCCAATAATCTACTGATCATTTTCTTAGGGTCCTCCGGTCCCCTTGCCGACTCTGGTACAACCACATGTAATCCACTAACCGGGAGTCCGGTAAGACAAAATACGTCATCCAACGTAATTGTCATCTCACCGAATGGCATATGGAATGAGTTGGTCTCCGGTTGCCAACGCTCAACAAACGCGTAAATTAGATTTTTGTTCGACGTCTTATACGAAATCCATCTCAAGTCTAGAATTTTGGAACGATGAATCAACTCCTTAAAATCATTACCCCCTTGACCAAACTTCTATGTCTCCATCTTGGTCGTGTGGCACCAACACCTCAATAAGGGCCTCTCAATCTCATTCCAAATCTGGAACGCCACATGAGTCTTGAAACTTGGGATAAGTCGGGGATCCTTAGGTCCACCGGGACAAGGGCCCGTCAATATATCATTATCATCACCTTCTTCCTCATCTTCCTCAGCACGTGCTTCCTCTTCTTCCTCATCATGTGCTTCCTCTTGTTCCTCTTCTTTCTCAATACGTTCCTCATCCTCTTCTTCTCTAACACGTTGCTCGCTAATTTGACTCGCAACAACTGTTGGACTAGTATGTGCAGTTGCCTCTTCTTCCGCAGCACATTGCTCTAGCATTTGAATCGGAGCAACTGTTGCTCCTTCTTGACGACTGCTACGTGCAGCTGCCAACTCTTCTAACCGATGCCTCCTATTAGAAGCTGTAGCTGGTCGTCTCCTCATATATGTCATTCCTGCTAAATTAAATGAAATATCAAGAATTAAACAATCTATACAGTCAAAATGAACTGCTCGACCAAAACTGGTCGAACAAATACTTACTGCTCGACCATTACAGGTCGAACAAATACTTACTGTTCGACATATGCAGGTCGAACAGAAGACAGGATGTTCGATCAAGTAGGATCGAACAAGACATGTGTGTTCGACTTATGTTTGTCGAACATCTGCACAACTGTTCGACTTCGTGTTATCGAACGTACGATTTTCTGCCCGACCAACCAGGCTCGGGCAGAACAACGAATATCCTAAAAAAACAAAAACGAAGAAGTTCGCCCAAGAAAATAAGGGTTTTTGAAACCCTAAATCAGTGATCCTAAACGAAAGAAATACTCAATTCGAAGTAATGGGGAGGTTCGATTTGAAAAACTCACCAAATTATTGGGATTGGGATTCATCTTGGGATTGGTCTTAGGATTGGCCCGCCATTGTAACGATCGACATGTTCCGAAATGAACTCCTTGTCGTGGGTCGAACGGGAGGGGGGGTGCGGTCGATTAGACTTCGGGAGAGAGAGTGGGGTGGTAGTGGTGACAGTGGGGTGTGTTTTGTTTTGTGTGGATGAAAATAGGGTGTACTTAGAATTGTTGGTTTGGGAAGAGAGGAGAGTGGGGTGTGCTTAGAAAGGGTATTTCTGTCAAAGAGTGGGGTGTGCTTAGTATTTTTTAAATTTTATTAACTATATATGGGGTGTACTTAGTAATTGGGGTGTGCTAAGTAACTCTTGGGGTGTGTATAGCCGGACCCAAAAAGAAAATGATCTTTCCTTTCCTTATCGAAGAAAAATATATCCTTATTTTTTGGCTTTTTATATGGGCACATCCAATTGTTATCAAGGCTAGCCCTTTTTTTTTATTTATCTACAAGTTTGTCATTGGAAAAAGTTATCATGGCTATCCCACTCTTTGGTATAAAAGCCAATTTTTCTAATTTTGTTGTTCTTCTTCTTCTTCCTCAACTCATCCAAGAAGAACAAGAAGAACAAGAAGAAGAAGAAGAACAAAAACAACAAAAATGAGAATTCTGATGGGGTTTAAACCCAAATTTTATTTCTCAACTCATTCTCACTATCTCCAAGTATAATGGGGGTTTAAATCCTACTTTTCTTCCCATTTCGAATTTCGATTTTCAATCGACGGAGAAGAAAAAAATGAGAAGAAAATATCCAAAAATTAAACCCTAATTTTCTTCTCATTTCTAATTTTGATGGCACCGAAAGGCTCCTCATAATGCACAAACCCTAATATTTGTGGAAACCATAATATTGCTGTTCAACTAGTGTAAACAAGGACCGCCCAATTTTCTGGTAGTCCTATAAACTGAATGGACTGCCAGAAAACTGGACAGTCCTAAGTCACAGCATGTGAAACAAAGGACTGCCCATTTTTCTGACAGTCCTTACTGTATGTTGGACTGCCAGAAGAATGGGCAGTCCAACTCACAACATATGTAACTTTGGACTGCCCAACTATCTAGCAGTCCAGTCTGTATATTGGACTGCCAGAAGAATGGACAGTCCAACTCACAATATGTGTAACTTTGGACTGCCCAACTATCTGGCAGTCCAGTCTGTATGTTGGACTGCCAGAAGAATGGGCAGTCCAAAGTTACACATGTTGTGAGTTGGACTGCCCATTCTTCTGTCAGTCCATTCAGTTTGTAGGACTGCCAGAAAATTGGACAGTCCTTGTCGACGCGGAGTTTTCTCGTTCGTTCATACTTGGGTTTAATTTAAATGGATAATTTCCTACTCCGTATGTAGTTTAATTCATTCAAATGGGCTACAAAGAATTGAAATAAACAATGTAATTGATGCTTAAATTTTTCAAATTAATTTCTAGGGTTTTGGAAATAAATTGAGAAAGAATTTGTGTGCTTGAATTAATTTCTTCAAAAGAGGAGAATGGTGAAGGAGAAGTGGAAGATGTTGGAAATTTAGTAGTTGTGGATGAGAAGAGGAAGATGTTGGGGATTGAGGAGAGGTAGAGGAGAAGAGAAAGAAGAAGAAGAAGAAGAAGAAGAAGAAGAAGAAGAGAGGGGTGAGGATTTTGGAAGAGAGAGAAGAGATTTTGCAAATGAAGGAAAAAAATGGGTTTGGGGGGAAATTTGGGATAGCCATGATCAAAATTTTGGACTAGTCTTATAAAAAACAAAAAAAAATTGAGCTTGCCACAATCCGGTCTAGCCATGATCATATTTGATTGTGCCCATATAAAAAGCCTTTTTTTTCCTTTTCAACTTTTTCATCCTTCCTACCAAACACGGCCCAAAAAAAAGAAGGCAAATGTTAAAGGCCACCCCTAAATTACTAAGGGCCACAACCTACTAAGGGCAACCATCATACACTTATATTTTTACTAAGGGAAACCTAAAATGATTCATTCTACTAAGGGCTACCTAAAAAAAAAAAAAAAAAAAAACAAAACACAAACACGAAACCCGACCCCCCTCCTGTTCATTTCCCCCTCCTCCACTCTCCTCCACGAAATTCCCTTCCCCCTCCTCCACGAAATTCCCTCCCCCCTCCCCCCTCCTCCACGAAATTTCCTCCCCCCTCCGACAGCCTCCCTTTCCCCCTCCTCCACGAAGCCCCCTCCCCCTTTCCGACAGCCCCCTTCCCTCCTCCACGAAACAAAGGACTTACAGTTTGAGTTTTTTGACTGCAGCCTAGGCTTAGCTCATGGTTTGAAACAAAGGATTTCATTCATATTACATTCAGTTGAAACAAAGGATTTCATTCAGGTTTGAAACAAAGGATTTCATCATGTGATCATGTGACACCACTGGTTTAGCTTCTGTCAACATTGGACTGCAGCCTAGGCTGCAGTCCACAATGAAACTGGGACTGCAGGCCAAGCCTGCAGTCACTGTAGCCTTCTTCTTTTTTGGTAGAATGAGACCCATTTATCTTCTGTCAATATTGGACTGCAGCCTAGGCTGCAGTCCTCAACGAAACTAGGACTGCAGGCTTGGCCTGCAGTCACTGTGTGGGTTGCGGGTTTAGTTTTGGTTGCGAGAATTCGATTCAGGCCATATTTTATCTTCAGACCCAGCCGACTGTCCCGTTCCCGCCCCTACTAGAACAACAATTCGTAAAAGCTATTCCATTGATTAAGGGGTGTATTTCAAAGTTAATATATGGATACTGAATAATTCATGTTATGATGTGGATACTGAATAATTCAGACCCACCCGACTGTCCTGTTATGATGTGGATACTGAATAATTCCCGTTCCCGCCCCATATTTTATCTTCAGACCTACCCGACTGTCCTGTTATGATGTGGATACTGAATAATTCATGTTTTATAATTCATGTTTTATAATGAACTTGCAAAAAATATGGAAACTGAATAATTCATGTTTCCAACTCAAGCAGGCATGTTGGTTGGAACCTATCTTCTTTGAAGTTATGCTATAGGTTCTGTTGATCATCTTACCTGAATTCCCTATATAACATTTTGATGTAATCTATTACTCTTTCTGATTAAGGGGTGTATTTCAAAGTTAATAACTGACTTAATCATTGAGTATGGTGTAATATAAATCTTATATATTGTGCATGTTTTGTTCAATAAAGAACTAATATTCGGATGTGATGTCAGGCATTTTATGTTAGTCCCGGGGCTTGATCAAAGATGGTAGACTCGATGTCGAGATCAGAGGTTCAACAAACGTCCACCTTCTGAATTCTCGAGATCCAAGAGGAACTCTATAATATGAATCTGATTACAAAAGCAACAATAATCAGAAAGTAAATCTCACGTTCTTCCTTGCAATCGCAGTTGCAGACGGACAGAACTGAGTTACAACTCAGATGAAGGAGAAGAAAGAAGAAAGAAGAAAGAAGAAAGAAGAAGAGGAAAGGTTCTTGCTGGGGTGATTAAGATCACCGTTACTCAAAGCAAGATTCGCCCCAACACGATCTGCTTCCAGGAACCAGCAAGTTCACGAAGAACTTCTGGAACGCTCGTAAGTCAATATTTGAGACTTGAACGGGCTTCCTGGACTTTACAGACTCCCTTAACTCTCTTCTTGGTGCATCTTTCAAAGGAGGCCAAGGGGCTCTATTTATAGAGTGGAGTTGAGACTTCACCTCTTCTCCTATCCGATGTGGGACTAAAATACCAATACTCAAAAATAGAGTTTGATATTTTAGATCATCCCACAATCAGCGTAGAAGTGTGCCAGTCCACGCCTACCCCCCGAACACTCCCGTGCATGCACGAGACATCCTGGATTCCGTGTCCGAGTCCGCATAACAAAAATCAACTTGCATTCTTGTTGGATTTAATCCTTTTTCCTTCTAGGAAAATACTCCCACATGGCACAAACTTGTGTCCCACTACACCTCATGTGCACACCTCAACACAAGCAATGTATTATATTGAGATACTCACTATTTGGTGTAGCCGATGTGGGACTATCTGTCACGACCCGCTACCCAAATTGTTGGGCCAGGCCGAGGCATGCCCAGCCTACGTTGAGATAAAACGTAGTAAGCTGTTCTAAAGACAACAAGATAAGACTAAATGTGCTAACAGTTCTATAAGTGAAGAAGAATCATAAATGCTCCAAACACAAAAGTCGTCGTATATAGTAAAATGTCCAAGTACAAGTGAACTGCAAAGTAAAATTGGATACATGTCCAGTTACAAAAAGATATAGTCTAATACATGTCTACTCTCAAAGTCTAAGTAAACAAAGACAACTAGGCGAGGTTCCCCGCAGGAACATCCTCGTAAAGCAGAGCCTGGTCCTCGGCAGTATCTCCATAGTATGTGTCACAGAGTAACTCCTCCTCAGTAAGGACACCTACAACGTTATCCTGTCAGGACGGGAGCAAGTACTAAATCTAACAAACATATAATACTGATCATGTGATGAAAAGGAAATGACATATCATGTTGGTTCAGTTTTAGGTACATTTCATCATGGCAATAGATTTACATTTTAAAGTTTAAAACTATAGTAGGTGAGTGATCAGTCAATAGGTAATCAGGATGTACAGCGGTACATATCAATTTTCTGATGTGCACATACGTACACATAACGGAATCGGTGTATATCCATACACAAATGCGGGACCAGACATACGACACAGATACATATAGAATGTAACGGTGCTCGGTAAATACATACGGAGAAGGGGGTCATGATCACGTACACTACTAGCAGTTTCCCCTTAACCCGTTATTTAAACATGTTAGTGATATGAAATACGGTATAAACATGGTAGAGACTGAAAGTAATACAACATGTAAATTTCTAACTTGCTACCCCAAGGATCAGCATTTAACATGGTTGGTGAATCACAGTTTTATGGTTTATAGCAGTATGTAAAGTTCGTAGAAAGTACTTTCCTCTAGCAAAGCAAAACAAGCTGCGATAAAAGTGCTATGGATGTCCGGTAACTCGTCACTGTAGAAATAAATGCAATAACTTAGCTTATACACTAAGCTAAAATACTAGGACACTAATTGGTGCGACACGACTTGTGACTGGGCACCTAGCCAAAATGATGACTTTGGCTTAGGAGACCAATGTGGGGTAACACACTACTTTAACTAACTTTCTAGGGTCTTTACACTAGTGAGGGGTGGGATTCAACACGGCTAAAACTCAAAATAACACAAAAAGCTACAAGTCGTAATTAATCAATAAATAAATTAAATGATCATTGTGTTCTAACAATTTTTGAAATAGACAAAAAGCCTAGTTTTTCTTAAAGTAAAGTACCAAGGTGATCCTTGTTAATCATAGAAATTTATTATAATTTTTCTGGAATTTATTAACCAGTACAAATATTTTATAAAAATCAGTTTTCCTAAGTATACAGAAAATGAGTTTTGGTTTCATATGCCAAACTAGTGGCAAAACAGTAAATTAAATACTACAAAAATTATACTAAATTAGCTAACTTAACATAGTATCTAAATACTATTTTTTCATAATTTTAGCAGTACTTTAAGTATTTTTAGAAAATCAAAAACAGCATTGCACACAATAATTAATTATCTGCGTATTTTGTCCATGTATATAATTTGAACCAAAGTTCAAATACAGGACCCAAGGCCATGAATCAAGTCCAATATGACTTGTACAGGTCTTGAATGTGTGAAAACACATTTGAGCCCAAATACCCATGCTAGGCTTGGACACCAAATGGTTGCAGTAATTTAAATATACAGAAAATACAAAGTGGTAGAAATAAATATTATTATTTTAATATGGTAAAATTATGCATAGTGAAAATATACATATATATGTTTTAAAAGTACATATATATATATATATATATATATATATATATATATATATATATATATATATATATATATATATATATATATATATATATATATATATATATATATATATATATATATATATATGTAAGGAAAAATACTTAATTATAAAAGTACATATATATATACATACACTAATATTGTGTATATATATATATATTTATAATTAAGTATTTTTCCTTACATATATATATATATATATATATATATATATATATATATATATATATATATATATACATATGAAGATATATACATATATTATATATATAGTATAAATATATATATACATATGAAGATATCTACATATATTCATATATCTATATAAATACAAATAAATATATAAAATTTTACTAAGTATAAAAATATATATACATACATACATATAAAATACTCCCACATGGCACAAACTTGTGCTCCACTACACCTCATGTGCACACCTCAACACAAGCAATGCATTATATTGAGATACTCACCATTTGGTGTAGCCGATGTGGGACTATCTTTTCTAGTCCAAAGGCAAAAACACCAACATTTTAGGGTATAAAAGTTTTGTGAACTCATGTAATTTTTTGTTCCTTCGACAGGGCTGATGATGTTGCCTGAGCTTGTCGTTGAGAAAGTGAAGACAGATTAATACATTAGAGCATCTCCAACCCTATTGTCTTGTTAAGTGTTGTGAGTCTTAGGTGGCTCCTATGTGGCATGAGCCACAAGACAATGTCTTGTTTATGTGGCAAAATTATATCTCAAAAGACAAATAGATAGAAAAACTCTCTCCAATGCAAAAGTATTGAGAAGACAATAAAAAGTAATTTTTCCAACTTCCAAGACAAATTTTAAGACAACTACCCATCTTCTTTCTTTTTTCTAATATTTTTTATTTATAATTGATGACATGGAAGAAAAGACATTGTCAAGTACATTGTCTAGAACAAGACAATCAACTTCACAATGTATTCTTTAATTTTTGCCACATAAGCTTCACAATTGACTTGACAATTGCATTGGAGAAGAACTTTTGAATAAAATTTTGTCATTCCTATGTGGCATTAACTTTTTTCCAAAGTCACAGTAGGGTTGGAGATGCTCTTAGTAAAGGTACGAAATTTCCAACATTTATATTATGCTGGTAGTGGAATAATTGTCTGAAACATAACTTTGGAGCATATCTCAAGTCTCAACTACATCCAAGACATGTTTGCTTAAATTTAATTTGTCAACATTGGACTGCAGCCTAGGCTGCAGTTCTCAACGAAACTAGAACTGCAGGCCAAGCCTGCAGTCACTGTAGCCTCCTTTTTTTGGGTACAATGAGTTCCCATTTAGCTTCTGTCGACATTGGACTGCAGCCTAGGCTGCAGTCCTCAACGAAACTAGGACTGCAGGCCTAGCCTGCAGTCACTGTAGCCTCTTTTTTTTGGGTAGAATGAGCCCACATTTAGCTTCTGTCGACATGGGACTGTAGCCTAGGCTGCAGTCCTCAACGAAACTAGGACAAGAGGAAGAAGACAAAGGAAGAAGATGGTGGCCCTTAGTGTTTTGAAAATGGCAAAATTATAATTTTTAAATTTTTTTAAGTTGGTGGCTCTTAGTAATTTTGGGGTGGCCTTTAACATTTGCCAAAAAGAAACGGGCGACTTTTCAAGGCGCCGTCTCATCCGCTACACTTTGTTTGTTTTGTTCTTCCTCGGGAGGAGGTCATTTGCCGTCTTCCACCTTAGGTTTTTCTCTCTCTCTTCCAGGTCGTCAAACCCCAACCCCCCACCCCAATTCTTCCTACTCACATAATGACATCAACTGTGCTTTTGGCTGCACATTGAAGGCCTTGTGCCAGCCTGGTTTCAGTGTATAATTTTTGGGCGTCTACAAGTTTACCCTCAAGAGACGGCCTGATATCTCTGTCCATACACTATAGGTGAGTTATTTATAAAGAGTCATGGCATGAAGTATTGCGCTTCTTTGCGGTGCTATGCCGCTATGACATGGCTTAAAGCCGAGGCTTTACCCCACCTGGGTACCTCATCGTAGTGTCATACTACTGTAGCATGAGGTCACGGGCCTCTTTGTAGTGCCAAACTACCCAGCATGAAGCCTTGCGCTTCCGTACGATGTTACGCCGCTATGACATGGCTCATAAAGCCGAGGCTTTACCCTACCTGGTACCTCTTCGTGGTGTCATGCCACTGTAACATGAGGACATCGTCCTCTTTATAGTGCTGTCTACCTCTCTTTATTACGATTATCATACAGCATTAGGCTACCGGCCTATTTGCGGTGCTACTCCGCTGTGACTTGGCTTGCAAAGCCGAGGCATTACCCCTACCTGGGAACCTCATGGTGGAGTCACCCCACTGTAGCATGGAGTTACACTCCTTGTAGTGCTGCGCTACCGTGCTTCCTGTAAAGTACTCCATGCATTCACTCTGCCTGAGAACCCATTAAGGCATTTAAGCCAACCTTTCCACAGGATCCGTTTTCCGTAAAAAAATAACAGTAGACAACAGTGGTTGTAGGTCCGTAACCTCTCCATGTCACAGAGGACAAGTACCACCGTTCCTGATATTCTTCTGGTTAATAGTCCTCCCTTGAACCAAAAGCTAGATGCTTAGTAGATTTCTCTTTGAACTAATAGCATAAAACTTTATGGTAGGAATGTAATAACACCATATCAGAATGTCTTCAAGCCCATTTACAAGCTGTGTCATCGACCAGCTGGCGCTTGAGGCCCTTGGTGAACGGATCTGCCAGGTTCTTCTGACTCCGAACATCAATCACTGCAATAAAACCTCTCTTGATGAGATCGTTCACTGCCTTGTGCTTCAACCGCACAGTTCTCTTCTTCCCGTTGAATAGATCATTCGATGCCACCGCTGCAGTCGTCTGGTTGTTGCAGTATATCGAAATTGCCGGTATCTGTGCCCCAACCACTGGAAGATCATACATGAGCTCCTGAAGCCACTCTGCTTCATCTGCTGCAGTATCAAGTGCAAAGAACTCAGATTCCACAGATGATCGCGAGAGCATAGTCTGCTTCTTCGACTTCCACGATATAGCAGCTCCACCCATTGTGAAAATGTATCCACCTGTGGACCTCTCGCTCTCCACTTCTGAGCACCAACTGGCATCACTGAAGCCTTCCACTACCGGCGGATCTCCGCTGTAGTGCAGTGCATATGTCTGAGTCTTTTGAGATATCTCATAACCCGCTTCACAGCTTTCCAGTGCTCAACGCCTGGATTGCTAGTGAATCGACTAAGCATTCCCACGGCAAAAGCTATGTCAGGCCTAGTGGCAGTAGTAGCGTACATCAAACTCCCGATGACGCTAGCATACTCCAACTGCCTGACGCTTTCCTTCGAGTTTGGCTCCAGCTTCTGATCACCCCGGTACGGCGTATCAATTAAAGGAAGATCATGATACCCGTATCGAGTGAGCATCTTCTCAATGTAATGAGATTGTGACAGCGCTAATCCAGTGTCTGTCCGGATGATCTTGAGTCCTAAGATAACATCAGCATCCCCCAAGTCCTTCACACTGAACTTCGTCGAGAGGAACTTCTTTGTCTCCGTGACACAGCTTATATCCGTACCTAGGATTAGCATGTCGTCCACATATAGACAAACGATGACTCCTCTTCTGTCAGCAAACTTCGTATAGACGCACTTGTCTGTTTCACTGACCCTGTAGCCATTTGACCTTATGACTTTGTCAAACTTCTCATGCCACATTTTGGGAGCTTGCTTTAAACCGTACAGAGATTTTACCAACTTGCAGACTTTGTCTTTAAGACCTTTGACGACAAACCCTTCTGGTTGTTGCATGTAGATCTCTTCGGTCAGCTCGCCATTCAGGAATGCCGTTTTCACATCCATCTGATGTATCACCATCTTATGTATCGCTGCGAGAGCAATCAACATTCTGATGGTGGTCATCCGGGCTACTGGAGCATACGTGTCAAAGTAGTCGATCCCTTGCTTCTGAGAAAACCCCTTTGCCACTAGCCTGGCCTTGAACTTGTCAATGGTTCCATCAGCTTTCATCTTTTTCTTGAAGATCCACTTGCATCCAATAGGTTTTGCTCCTTCAGGTAGATCAACCAACACCCAAGTGTTATTGGAGGTGATTGATTCAATTTCATTGTCTATCGCCTCCTTCCAGAAAATAGCATCTCTGGTCTTCATCGCCTCATCATAGGTAAGCGGATCTGCTTTCACATGATAGGTGACGAAGTCATCTCCGAAGTTCTTCGGCCTCCTCGCTCGCTTCGACGACGGCTCAGCGAGTTCTGGTTCAATCGTTGTCTCCTCAGTAGAAACTTCATCTTGGACAACTGGCTCATTGAAGATCTCGGTCACTTTTGCACCTTCATCATTCTCCGGAATGTCCGTTAGAACAATGTTCTTGTGCCTTATAAACTTGTCTTCAAAATATTCAGCATCGCGAGATTCGATGATATGATTTTACTCAATATCAAGAAATCTCCGAGCATCACTCTTCTCGGCATACCCCAAGAAGATCGTCTTCGTAGTCCTTATCCCCAGCTTCTGAATCTTCAGATCTGGGAGCTTCACATAGGCCAGACACCCCCACACTCGAATGACATTCAAGTTAGGTCTGACTTTGAACCAGAGTTCATGAGGAGTTACGTCCGAAGTTGCATACGACACTCTATTTAGAATAAAAGTGGCCATCAATGCAGCTTCTCCCCAGTAGCATTTAGGAAGACCCGCAGTTAGCAGCATTAAGTTCATCATTTCTGTCAATGTTCTGTTCTTCCTCTCCGCTACTCCGTTAGATTGAGGAGAATACGGAGCAGTAGTCTCGTTTATGATTCCATGTTCTTTGCAGAACAATATGAATTCATGAGACCGATACTCTCCGCCTCGATACTCTCCGCCTCGATCACTTTTTAGCCTCTTGAGTTGTTGTCCAGTTTGCCGTTCAGCCTCGGTCCTGAACTTCTTGAACTTCTCGAACGCTTCGTCTTTAGACTTGAGCAAGTAGACGAACGCGTACTTTGAGAAGTCATCGATGAAGGTTATGAAATACTTCATCCCGACTTTTGTAGAGAATTGCTTGAAGTCACAGATATCGGAGTGCACCAACTCCAGAAGATCTGTGCTTCGATTGACCCGATGAAAGGATTTCCTTGTGATCTTTGTTTGAGCACATACTTCACACTTCTCTATCTTACCCCCACATTTGGAGATAAGTCCTAGACTGGATATTTTGTTAATTCTTTTACAGTGAACATGTCCTAGCCTATTATGCCACAACTCAAGAGAATAATCAGAAAGAGCGATTGCATTGATTACATTTGACTGGTTTACAAGCTGAATTTTGAACATCCCTTTAGTTTGAAAAGCTTTTCCGAAGTATGTTTCCTTTTGGACATCACCATCTGGCCAACATTGATGTCCATCCTCAAGCCTGCGTTGCTAAGCAGGCTTCCAGAGATCAAGTTCTTTACAATCACCGAAATGTGCTTCACACCTTGAAGCGTCAGAGTGTTCCCGGATGTGAGTTTCAGCTCCACAGTTTCGACCCCAGAACTTCAGCTTGGGCTTGGTTCGCCATGATAACTTTCTCAGAAGTTGGCTGGTATGTGACGAACCATTCATTGCCAGAGCAGACATGGCAGGTCGCACCAGTGTCTATCCACCAGTCAGAGTCAGCCCCCACAGCAGTGACCTGAGCAATCATAGCAACAATGTTAGAAACCATGGAAACCTTGCTAGGCTCACCTTGCTCAGCTTGTTTGGGCTTGGATTTGCATTCACTCTTATAGTGGCCCTTCTTGCCACAGTTGAAGCAAGTCACGTGGGACTTGGACTTCTGTTGCTTGAACGAAGGACCCTTCACTTTCAGATTAGTGGAGTCCTTCTTCTTGTGATGAGAAGCCACATGCTTCCCCTTGAACTCTCTTGTCTGCACCAAGTTGGCCTTAGCTAGTTGGTTGGACAGAGAGTCCCTCTTCTGTTGAGATCGCATTTCGTCCTCAACGTGGATCTCTTGTAGGAGATCTTCCAAGCTAATGTCCAGTTTCTTTCGATGCATTCTAGCATAGAAGTTGCTCCAACCAGCAGGAAGTTTCGAGACTACCCCTCCAATGACAAACTTGTCGACGAGGGGCATCTTCTCGTCATCTAACTTCTGGCTCAACTTCAGGAATTCCTTCACTTGAGGTAGCATCGCCATCTCGTCTTCGAAGAGCCACTTGTGGTACTTCGCGACGATGAAGATTTTGGACTTGTTCTCATCATCTTCATATAGCTTACCCAAAGAATCCCAGATCTCTTTGGCCTTCTCCTTCTTGGAATATGACTCTGCTAGAGAGTCTTCCATAGAATTGAGAATCAGCAGTTTACATATGCTGTTTTCTCTCTTCCATTTGCTCTGCTTGACGAGTGCAGCAGCAATAGCTTCGGCAGTTCCTCCTTCTGGAATTGTCGGTTCATCCTCAATCAACACATGGTCTACGTCCACAAGTTGAAGATTAAGGGTGACCTTCCTCTTCCAGATTTGAAAATATTCTCCGTCAAATTTCTCCAACTTGTTAAAGCTGGTATCGATGAGAGAAGCACGAGAGTTCTCCATCTAGAAGGATCTTGCTTTGAGATTGTTAGTCCCGGGGCTTGATCAAAGATGGTAGACTCGATGTCGAGATCAGAGGTTCAACAAACGTCCACCTTCTGAATTCTCGAGATCCAAGAGGAACTCTATAATATGAATCTGATTACAAAAGCAACAATAATTAGAAAGTAAATCTCACGTTCTTCCTTGCAATCGCAGTTGCAGACGGACAGAACTGAGTTACAACTCAGATGAAGGAGAAGAAAGAAGAAAGAAGAAAGAAGAAGATGAAAGGTTCTTGCTGGGGTGATTAAGATCACCGTTGCTCAAAGCAAGATTCGCCCCAACACGATCTGCTTCCAGGAACCAGCAAGTTCACGAAGAACTTCTGGAACGCTCGTAAGTCAATATTTGAGACTTGAACGGGCTTCCTGGACTTTACAGACTCCCTTAACTCTCTTCCTGGTGCATCTTTCAAAGGAGGCCAAGGGGCTCTATTTATAGAGTGGAGTTGAGACTTCACCTCTTCTCCTATCCTATGTGGGACTAAAATACCAATACTCAAAAATAGAGTTTGATATTTTAGATCATTCCACAATCAACATAGAAGTGTGCCAGTCCACGCCTACCCCCCGAACACTCCCGTGCATGCACGAGACATCCCGGAGTCCGTGTCCGAGTCCGAGTCCGCACAACAAAAATCAACTTGCATTCTTGTTGGATTTAATCCTTTTTCCTTCTAGGAAAATACTCCCACATGGCACAAACTTGTGCTCCACTACACCTCATGTGCACACCTCAATACAAGCAATGCATTATATTGAGATACTCACCATTTGGTGTAGCCGATGTGGGACTATCTTTTCTAGTCCAAAGGCAAAAACACCAACATTTTAGGGTATAAAAGTTTTGTGAACTCATGTAATTTTTTGTTCCTTCGACAGGGCTGATGATGTTGCCTGAGCTTGTCGTTGAGAAAGTGAAGACAGATTAATACATTAGAGCATCTCCAACCCTATTGTCTTGTTAAGTGTTGTGAGTCTTAGGTGGCTCCTATGTGGCATGAGCCACAAGACAATGTCTTGTTTATGTGGCAAAATTATATCTCAAAAGACAAATAGATAGAAAAACTCTCTCCAATGCAAAAGTATTGAGAAGACAATAAAAAGTAATTTTTCCAACTTCCGAGACAAATTTTAAGACAACTACCCATCTTCTTTCTTTTTTCTAATATTTTTTATTTATAATTGATGACATGGAAGAAAAGACATTGTCAAGTACATTGTCTAGAACAAGACAATCAACTTCACAATGTATTCTTTAATTTTTGCCACATAAGCTTCACAATTGACTTGACAATTGCATTGGAGAAGAACTTTTGAATAAAATTTTGTCATTCCTATGTGGCATTAACTTTTTTCCAAAGTCACAGTAGGGTTGGAGATGCTCTTAGTAAAGGTACGAAATTTCCAACATTTATATCATGCTGGTAGTGGAATAATTGTCTGAAACATAACTTTGGAGCATATCTCAAGTCTCAACTACATCCAAGACATGTTTGCTTAAATTTAATTTGTCAACATTGGACTGCAGCCTAGGCTGCAGTTCTCAACGAAACTAGAACTGCAGGCCAAGCCTGCAGTCACTGTAGCCTCCTTTTTTTGGGTACAATGAGTTCCCATTTAGCTTCTGTCGACATTGGACTGCAGCCTAGGCTGCAGTCCTCAACGAAACTAGGACTGCAGGCCTAGCCTGCAGTCACTGTAGCCTCTTTTTTGGGTAGAATGAGCCCACATTTAGCTTCTGTCGACATTGGACTGTAGCCTAGGCTGCAGTCCTCAACGAAACTAGGACAAGAGGAAGAAGACAAAGGAAGAAGATGGTGGCCCTTAGTGTTTTGAAAATGGCAAAATTATAATTTTTAAATTTTTTTTAAGTTGGTGGCTCTTAGTAATTTTGGGGTGGCCTTTAACATTTGCCAAAAAGAAACGGGCGACTTTTCAAGGCGCCGTCTCATCCGCTACACTTTGTTTGTTTTGTTCTTCCTCGGGAGGAGGTCATTTGCCGTCTTCCACCTTAGGTTTTTCTCTCTCTCTTCCAGGTCGTCAAACCCCAACCCCCCACCCCAATTCTTCCTACTCACATAATGACATCAACTGTGCTTCTGGCTGCACATTGAAGGCCTTGTGCCAGCCTGGTTTCAGTGTATAATTTTTGGGTGTCTACAAGTTTACCCTCAAGAGACGGCCTGATATCTCTGTCCATACACTATAGGTGAGTTATTTATAAAGAGTCATGGCATGAAGTATTGCGCTTCTTTGCGGTGCTATGCCGCTATGACATGGCTTAAAGCCGAGGCTTTACCCCACCTGGGTACCTCATCGTAGTGTCATACTACTGTAGCATGAGGTCACGGGCCTCTTTGTAGTGCCAAACTACCCAGCATGAAGCCTTGCGCTTCCGTACGATGTTACGCCGCTATGACATGGCTCGTAAAGCCGAGGCTTTACCCTACCTGGTACCTCTTCGTGGTGTCATGCCACTGTAACATGAGGACATCGTCCTCTTTATAGTGCTGTCTACCTCTCTTTATTACGATTATCATACAGCATTAGGCTACCTGCCTATTTGCGGTGCTACTCCGCTGTGACTTGGCTTGCAAAGCCGAGGCATTACCCCTACCTGGGAACCTCATGGTGGAGTCACCCCACTGTAGCATGGAGTTACACTCCTTGTAGTGCTGCGCTACCGTGCTTCCTGTAAAGTACTCCATGCATTCACTCTGCCTGAGAACCCATTAAGGCATTTAAGCCAACCTTTCCACAGGATCCGTTTTCCGTAAAAAAATAACAGTAGACAACAGTGGTTGTAGGTCCGTAACCTCTCCATGTCACAGAGGACAAGTACCACCGTTCCTGATATTCTTCTGGTTAATAGTCCTCCCTTGAAGCAAAAGCTAGATGCCTAGTAGATTTCTCTTTGAACTAATAGCATAAAACTTTATGGTAGGAATGTAATAACACCATATCAGAATGTCTTCAAGCCCATTTTACAAGCTGTGTCATCGACCAGCTGGCGCTTGAGGCCCTTGGTGAACGGATCTGCCAGGTTCTTCTGACTCCGAACATCAATCACTGCAATGAAACCTCTCTTGATGAGATCGTTCACTGCCTTGTGCTTCAACCGCACAGTTCTCTTCTTCCCGTTGAAGAGATCATTCGATGCCACCCGCTGCAGTCGTCTGGTTGTTGCAGTATATCGAAATTGCCGGTATCTGTGCCCCAACCACTGGAAGATCATACATGAGCGCCTGAAGCCACTCTGCTTCATCTGCTGCGATATCAAGTGCAAAGAACTCAGATTCCACAGATGATCGCGAGAGCATAGTCTGCTTCTTCGACTTCCACGATATAGCAGCTCCACCCATTGTGAAAATGTATCCACCTGTGGACCTCTCGCTCTCCACTTCTGAGCACCAACTGGCATCACTGAAGCCTTCCACTACCGGCGGATCTCCGCTGTAGTGCAGTGCATATGTCTGAGTCTTCTTGAGATATCTCATAACCCGCTTCACAGCTTTCCAGTGCTTAACGCCTGGATTGCTAGTGAATCGACTAAGCATTCCCACGGCAAAAGCTATGTCAGGCCTAGTGGCAGTAGTAGCGTACATCAAACTCCCGATGACGCTAGCATACTCCAACTGCCTGACGCTTTCCTTCGAGTTTGGCTCCAGCTTCTGATCACTCCGGTACGGCGTATCAATTAAAGGAAGATCATGATACCCGTATCGAGTGAGCATCTTCTCAATGTAATGAGATTGTGACAGCGCTAATCCAGTGTCTGTCCGGATGATCTTGAGTCCCAAGATAACATCAGCATCCCCCAAGTCCTTCACACTGAACTTCGTCGAGAGGAACTTCTTTGTCTCCGTGGCACAGCTTATATCCGTACCTAGGATTAGCATGTCGTCCACATATAGACAAACGATGACTCCTCTTCTGTCAGCAAACTTCGTATAGACGCACTTGTCTGTTTCACTGACCCTGTAGCCATTTGACCTTATGACTTTGTCAAACTTCTCATGCCACATTTTGGGAGCTTGCTTTAAACCGTACAGAGATTTTACCAACTTGCAGACTTTGTCTTTAAGACCTTTAACGACAAACCCTTCTGGTTGTTGCATGTAGATCTCTTCGGTCAGCTCGCCATTCAGGAATGCCGTTTTCACATCCATCTGATGTATCACCATCTTATGTATCGCTGCGAGAGCAATCAACATTCTGATGGTGGTCATCCGGGCTACTGGAGCATACGTGTCAAAGTAGTCGATCCCTTGCTTCTGAGAAAACCCCTTTGCCACTAGCCTGGCCTTGAACTTGTCAATGGTTCCATCAGCTTTCATCTTTTTCTTGAAGATCCACTTGCATCCGATAGGTTTTGCTCCTTCAGGTAGATCAACCAACACCCAAGTGTTATTAGAGGTGATTGATTCAATTTCATTGTCTATCGCCTCCTTCCAGAAAACAGCATCTCTGGTCTTCATCGCCTCATCATAGGTAAGCGGATCTGCTTTCACATGATAGGTGACGAAGTCATCTCCGAAGTTCGGCCTCCTCGCTCGCTTCGACGACGGCTCAGCGAGTTCTGGTTCAATCGTTGTCTCCTCAGTAGAAACTTCATCTTGGACAACTGGCTCATTGAAGATCTCGGTCACTTTTGCACCTTCATCATTCTCCGGAATGTCCGTTAGAACAATGTTCTTGTGCCTTATAAACTTGTCTTCAAAATATTCAGCATCGCGAGATTCGATGATATGATTTGACTCAATATCAAGAAATCTCCGAGCATCACTCTTCTCGGCATACCCCAAGAAGATCGTCTTCGTAGTCCTTATCCCCAGCTTCTGAATCTTCAGATCTGGGAGCTTCACATAGGCCAGACACCCCCACACTCGAATGACATTCAAGTTAGGTCTGACTTTGAACCAGAGTTCATGAGGAGTTACGTCCGAAGTTGCATACGACACTCTATTTAGAATAAAAGTGGCCATCAATGCAGCTTCTCCCCAGTAGCATTTAGGAAGACCCGCAGTTAGCAGCATTAAGTTCATCATTTCTGTCAATGTTCTGTTCTTCCTCTCCGCTACTCCGTTAGATTGAGGAGAATACGGAGCAGTAGTCTCGTTTATGATTCCATGTTCTTTGCAGAACAATATGAATTCATGAGACCGATACTCTCCGCCTCGATACTCTCCGCCTCGATCACTTTTTAGCCTCTTGAGTTGTTGTCCAGTTTGCCGTTCAGCCTCGGCCCTGAACTTCTTGAACTTCTCGAACGCTTCGTCTTTAGACTTGAGCAAGTAGACGAACGCGTACTTTGAGAAGTCATCGATGAAGGTTATGAAATACTTCATCCCGACTTTTGTAGAGAATTGCTTGAAGTCACATATATCGGAGTGCACCAACTCCAGAAGATCTGTGCTTCGATTGACCCGATGAAAGGGTTTCCTTGTGATCTTTGTTTGAGCACATACTTCACACTTCTCTATCTTACCCCCACATTTGGAGATAAGTCCTAGACTGGATATTTTGTTAATTCTTTTACAGTGAACATGTCCTAGCCTATTATGCCACAACTCAAGAGAATAATCAGAAAGAGCGATTGCATTGATTACATTTGACTGGTTTACAAGCTGAATTTTGAACATCCCTTTAGTTTGAAAAGCTTTTCCGAAGTATGTTCCCTTCTTGGACATCACCATCTGGCCAACATTGATGTCCATCCTCAAGCCTGCGTTGCTAAGCAGGCTTCCAGAGATCAAGTTCTTTACAATCACCGAAATGTGCTTCACACCTTGAAGCATCAGAGTGTTCCCGGATGTGAGTTTCAGCTCCACAGTTTCGACCCCAGAACTTCAGCTTGGGCTTGGTTCGCCATGATAACTTTCTCAGAAGTTGGCTGGTATGTGACGAACCATTCATTGCCAGAGCAGACATGGCAGGTCGCACCAGTGTCTATCCACCAGTCAGAGTCAGCCCCCACAGCAGTGACCTGAGCAATCATAGCAACAATGTTAGAAACCATGGAAACCTTGCTAGGCTCACCTTGCTCAGCTTGTTTGGGCTTGGATTTGCATTCACTCTTATAGTGGCCCTTCTTGCCACAGTTGAAGCAAGTCACGTGGGACTTGGACTTCTGTTGCTTGAACGAAGGACCCTTCACTTTCAGATTAGTGGAGTCCTTCTTCTTGTGATGAGAAGCCACATGCTTCCCCTTGAACTCTCTTGTCTGCACCAAGTTGGCCTTAGCTAGTTGGTTGGACAGAGAGTCCCTCTTCTGTTGAGATCGCATTTCGTCCTCAACGTGGATCTCTTGTAGGAGATCTTCCAAGCTAATGTCCAGTTTCTTTCGATGCATTCTAGCATAGAAGTTGCTCCAACCAGCAGGAAGTTTCGAGACTACCCCTCCAATGACAAACTTGTCGACGAGGGGCATCTTCTCGTCATCTAACTTCTGGCTCAACTTCAGGAATTCCTTCACTTGAGGTAGCATCGCCATCTCGTCTTCGAAGAGCCACTTGTGGTACTTCGCGACGATGAAGATTTTGGACTTGTTCTCATCATCTTCATATAGCTTACCCAAAGAATCCCAGATCTCTTTGGCCTTCTCCTTCTTGGAATATGACTCTGCTAGAGAGTCTTCCATAGAATTGAGAATCAGCAGTTTACATATGCTGTTTTCTCTCTTCCATTTGCTCTGCTTGACGAGTGCAGCAGCAATAGCTTCGGCAGTTCCTCCTTCTGGAATTGTCGGTTCATCCTCAATCAACACATGGTCTACGTCCACAAGTTGAAGATTAAGGGTAACCTTCCTCTTCCAGATTTGAAAATATTCTCCGTCAAATTTCTCCAACTTGTTAAAGCTGGTATCGATGAGAGAAGCACGAGAGTTCTCCATCTAGAAGGATCTTGCTTTGAGATTGTTAGTCCCGGGGCTTGATCAAAGATGGTAGACTCGATGTCGAGATCAGAGGTTCAACAAACGTCCACCTTCTGAATTCTCGAGATCCAAGAGGAACTCTATAATATGAATCTGATTACAAAAGCAACAATAATCAGAAAGTAAATCTCACGTTCTTCCTTGCAATCGCAGTTGCAGACGGACAGAACTGAGTTACAACTCAGATGAAGGAGAAGAAAGAAGAAAGAAGAAAGAAGAAGATGAAAGGTTCTTGCTGGGGTGATTAAGATCACCGTTGCTCAAAGCAAGATTCGCCCCAACACGATCTGCTTCCAGGAACCAGCAAGTTCACGAAGAACTTCTGGAACGCTCGTAAGTCAATATTTGAGACTTGAACGGGCTTCCTGGACTTTACAGACTCCCTTAACTCTCTTCCTGGTGCATCTTTCAAAGGAGGCCAAGGGGCTCTATTATAGAGTGGAGTTGAGACTTCACCTCTTCTCCTATCCTATGTGGGACTAAAATACCAATACTCAAAAATAGAGTTTGATATTTTAGATCATCCCACAATCAACATAGAAGTGTGCCAGTCCACGCCTACCCCCCGAACACTCCCGTGCATGCACGAGACATCCCGGAGTCCGTGTCCGAGTCCGAGTCCGCACAACAAAAATCAACTTGCATTCTTGTTGGATTTAATCCTTTTTCCTTCTAGGAAAATACTCCCACATGGCACAAACTTGTGCTCCACTACACCTCATGTGCACACCTCAACACAAGCAATGCATTATATTGAGATACTCACCATTTGGTGTAGCCGATGTGGGACTATCTTTTCTAGTCCAAAGGCAAAAACACCAACATTTTAGGGTATAAAAGTTTTGTGAACTCATGTAATTTTTTGTTCCTTCGACAGGGCTGATGATGTTGCCTGAGCTTGTCGTTGAGAAAGTGAAGACAGATTAATACATTAGAGCATCTCCAACCCTATTGTCTTGTTAAGTGTTGTGAGTCTTAGGTGGCTCCTATGTGGCATGAGCCACAAGACAATGTCTTGTTTATGTGGCAAAATTATATCTCAAAAGACAAATAGATAGAAAAACTCTCTCCAATGCAAAAGTATTGAGAAGATAATAAAAAGTAATTTTTCCAACTTCCAAGACAAATTTTAAGACAACTACCCATCTTCTTTCTTTTTTCTAATATTTTTTATTTATAATTGATGACATGGAAGAAAAGACATTGTCAAGTACATTGTCTAGAACAAGACAATCAACTTCACAATGTATTCTTTAATTTTTGCCACATAAGCTTCACAATTGACTTGACAATTGCATTGGAGAAGAACTTTTGAATAAAATTTTGTCATTCCTATGTGGCATTAACTTTTTTCCAAAGTCACAGTAGGGTTGGAGATGCTCTTAGTAAAGGTACGAAATTTCCAACATTTATATCATGCTGGTAGTGGAATAATTGTCTGAAACATAACTTTGGAGCATATCTCAAGTCTCAACTACATCCAAGACATGTTTGCTTAAATTTAATTTGTCAACATTGGACTGCAGCCTAGGCTGCAGTTCTCAACGAAACTAGAACTGCAGGCCAAGCCTGCAGTCACTGTAGCCTCCTTTTTTTGGGTACAATGAGTTCCCATTTAGCTTCTGTCGACATTGGACTGCAGCCTAGGCTGCAGTCCTCAACGAAACTAGGACTGCAGGCCTAGCCTGCAGTCACTGTAGCCTCTTTTTTGGGTAGAATGAGCCCACATTTAGCTTCTGTCGACATTGGACTGCAGCCTAGGCTGCAATCCTCAACGAAACTAGGACAAGAGGAAGAAGACAAAGGAAGAAGATGGTGGCCCTTAGTGTTTTGAAAATGGCAAAATTATAATTTTTAAATTTTTTTTAAGTTGGTGGCTCTTAGTAATTTTGGGGTGGCCTTTAACATTTGCCAAAAAGAAACGGGCGACTTTTCAAGGCGCCGTCTCATCCGCTACACTTTGTTTGTTTTGTTCTTCCTCGGGAGGAGGTCATTTGCCGTCTTCCACCTTAGGTTTTTCTCTCTCTCTTCCAGGTCGTCAAACCCCAACCCCCCCCCCCCCCCCCCCCCCCCCCCCCCCCGCGCGGAAGCTTTTGTTCTTTCGAGCAGGAGCCAGCCGGCGCGCGAGAGGAAGCGGCTGATGGAGTCCGGTTCCAGATGCCGCGGCTTTGACGACGACGAGGACGACGGGTTCATAAGGAGGGAAGCTCGCATAGGTCCACTCCCAAACCCCTCTTTTTTTCTGAGAAATTTAGGGTTCTTTGATTACTCGGTTTGGAAATAACTAAAAAAAGTCGGGGTCTTTTTTTGCCAGGGGAGATGCAGGGGAAGGTCGGCGGGAGGGATCAGAGGGAGACGACGCCCCGGTCGAAGCACTCCGCAACAGAGCAGCGGCGGAGGAGCAAGATCAACGACAGGTGAGCTTGTTGCAGTTGCTACGGTGTTCAATTTCGGAAAAAAAAAAAGTCTTTTTTGGGGGGGTTATTAGTAATAGGTTCTCATATAATATATGATATTAGGGTTTGGTTTCCAAATTGTACAATTGTCGGAGTTTGGGTCTTCATGGGACTCAAAATTGGTAATGTGAACAGTAAATGAGTGCTTGTCACTAGAATAAATTTCCAGTGTTTGGGTTTGCTCATCTCAGCTGCTTCTGCTTATTTATTTGGAAATCAGTCCCAAAAGCTGCTTGGTAACAGCAGCTTATCAAAAAGAATTTGAAAAGCCAGTGGGAAGCTTCTGAAAGCAGGTGGGAGGCTGCTGTCAAAAGCTGCTTCTGCTGCTGCTTTTTGAAAACCCGGAGGTTTTGATGGTTTTAAAGTAGAATATTGTTGAGGATCCAGTTTTTTTTTGCAGAATGTGATTTTTCTTTGCAGATTCATATGGGGAGACACTGTTTGCTTAACTCAAGTCTTGGTGTTTGTATTTTTTGGAGATAAATAGGAGGGAATGCATATCTCCTAGAGATGAAAAACAATAAATAAAAACTCTTATTAGAAAACTAGAAAGATAGCGCTACAAGTGAGTCACAGGCTTCCCCCAGCTATGATACTGTGGACCTATTATGTGGCCCAAACCCCTGCTCCAGAAGTCCACCGTAGAAGAGAGGGAAAAAAAACATAAAGTTGGGACATAGCAGGACGTCTATTCGAACCCTGTACGTTGTTTCAGTGCTTGATGTGGCCTATTCCCACTAGTCAAATCCCAACCACTTACCCACCCCGTAGTCAGTAATCTGGTGTATCCGCGTTCATGGATCGAAACCTGTTGCCGTAACATGTTCTGCTCGTTGCTCCAAGTTTCAGTGTTCTGAGAACCTAGTTTGAGTAATCTCCCAGAGATGGATATATGTAATAACGAGTGTTTGGAAATGGATGTTCTACTCTGGAAAATCAGCAAAAATGATGACAGCAGTGACAATAATGACAGAATGATGCTTCAGACCAATGGAACTCTGACTTTGCTACCTCACTGATCCCGAATTTACTACTCTAGGTGCTTTTGCCAACTTCATTATCGAGACAACGGACATGCTATTAGTGAATGCAGAGAAAGAATTATTGTACTTGATGCTTCAGACCTACGATTATGATTTCAGCAAGGCACTTCATCTATTAAGTAAATGAATCAGCACAGCTCTTTTGTTCAACCTCCATATTTAAGGTTTATCTGCATTTGCATTACATTGACTTCATTCATGGCTCGTCCGACCTAAACACATATATTACTTTGTCTAAAGGTAATAATAAATCAGATATTGTCTCAAGGTAACAAATGCCAAAGGTAGCATGGATAATTTTATAGGAGCTGGTCATACACATCTCTGATATATTTATCAGACATGGCTATGGGTTGGATTGTATGAGACACACACCTATTTTTTTTATAATTAAAATGGTAGAAGATATGTTTAAGACCCAGGTTGGATATTTGGTGGATACAAGAAAACTTGGGTTAGTTTGGATGGCGTCTTAAGTTAGTCTCTGGAGGCATGGACTATTTTGATGACATGCAGTCATTGGAACAAGAAGAAGGAAGAGGAGAACATTATATTGAGGGTATGACTTTTCACCTCTATTTTTATAAACTTGGATGACTGCCCTTGGTTTTCATGTGATTAAACTTGTTGACCAACTAGGTAGCTAGCCTCATGCTGCTCACTTACTAGTGCCTCAGACAAGAACTTAGCACCTACTGTTAAGAGAGGATTCACATCTGGTAGACATTTGATCAGTCATTTCGTACAACCCTGCTAGGATTAAAATTGGTAATAATGATGACAACCATTTGGGAGTGAGGCTGTTATCTCGTACCTTCATATCGGCTTTTGTTTGGATTGTCATTATGCAAGGTGCAATACTTCAGTAAATGTACACCTTGATGGCAATATAAGTTTGAACAATGCTAAACAACCACGAAGCATAAGCAATCTACTTTTTTTTTTTTCTCTTTTTTTGATCATTGGGAATTATCTTCTAGATGTCAAGATATAGTTAAATCTTTCTTGCAGATTTCAGATGCTAAGAGAGCTAATACCCCATGGTGATCAGAAAAGAGATAAGGCATCATTCCTTTTGGAGGTACGACAATTTTAGTACTGTAAACATAATTTTATCTCAATCTTTATGACATAGTGAGATCCATGCTAATTACATCTCATATACAGGTGAGTGAGTATATTCGGTTTTTCCAAGAGAAGGTACAGAAGTATGAGACATCATACCCAGGGTGGAATGAGGACGACTCCAAATTAATGCCATGGGTAAGCATCTGAAACTTACATTGATGTTAATGATTGCATATACAATATGAGAGTATTTTCTAGGGAAAGTGAGAGGTGACTTTACGGCTAGTTTGGCTCCTATTTGAAATGGAAAAAAAAGGGAAATACAAAACGGTAGCGCCCACAGGTGCTTTCCTGGGCATCTTTCATTTGCCATTTTTGTTTGGCCAACGAGTTTCAGCTTACCATTTAGCCAAAATGCTGATTGGAAAGGCAAAAGCTCCTTTTTTAAAATGGGAACCAAATTAGACCTTAATATCAAGGCTTCATAGTGACACCATCACTTGTGTCTACCTGTGCCCGAAATATGTGACACATCTACTTGGGATAGGACTGATGTCGGGTCAGTGCAGTATGTCTTTATATTATGGCATTGGTATTGCCTATACCTGAGATTTGCCTAAAACAACTGGAGAGATGCCACGATCTACACGGAGGGGCACTCTGGAATGAAATCAATGAGACATTTTGTTTGCATAGTTATAAGAAACACATCCGCAAGGTTCTGCATGTTGCACAAATATCTGTACATAGTGACAATTGAAAACCTAAACACAGAGCTAATTTTTTATGGCCTTTTAGGATCTTTTGCACATTTTTATAAGATGTTTAATGTTTTATATAATTTTAAAAAAAACTTCCATTGGAAAACTACTAAGCAAAACTGCAGAATTTGCATTGCTATAAAGTAATGAATTGTGCCACTTATTATGTCATAAATCGTCTTATTAATTTGATTGCTATTTTTAATCTTGTTATTGTATTGGTTTAATTAATGAATTTATGCTAATTGTAAGGGGTTCAGATGCTTCCTTGCTCATTACTTTACCATGTATGTTAAACACTCTTTATCAGTTATTGATTCATGATGTTTGCTATCTGTGACCTTCTCGCATGAATATCTATAGTATATGAACTAATTCCTTAAAAATAATAACTGGGTACCTATAAATTGGTTCACCTCCATTAGTCACATGTGAGCAGAAAACTTTCCATTTCCCCTGAGCTATTCGTTACTGGGTCAGGTGTTTTTCATGTTACTTAGTATCATGTTATTTTGCTTTTGAAGTTTCTTTAACTATGGAACTATTTTTTCATTGAACTAAAATGGACAATAGCTTAGTCTCCTAACATTCTATATAGATTTTGCGCTGTCATTTTTGTCATGGTCTGCTGGATGGGTCCTAGGTGATCTTTTATCTTACATCACTCTCTCTCTCCCTCTCTCTCTCTCTCTCGTGCAGCCCCCAACATGAAAAAGTTTATTCTTGTGTCAAATGTATAACTACATACATGCTAGCTACACCAGCTCTAGTAAAATTATTGTTGTGCCAGTCCCAACAAATATTGGATATCTTGGTTGTTCCACATAGACATAGTTTTTATTGATTTATTTTGTTTTTTTTCCTTTTTCAGGTAAAGGTATATATTAGATCATTCGGAAAAATTGCACAAAGATCTGTCATTTTTATTTCTTATAAACAGCTCAAAATAACTGGACATTACATGTGTTTCATGTTTGAGAAACTTTTATGACGACGCTCTTCTCTATGAGGTATTAAGCTGGACATGTTTCTTTCTTTGAAACAGAGTAGCGGTCAAGTTCCTTGCGATAATGTAGCTGACCCTTCTCAAATTTTAAAAAACGGTCCTGGATTCATGTACTCTGACAATATCATTCCCGTTGCACCAGCAATGCTTTCAAGTGATCAGAATCCTGTGGAATCAGACTTGAGTGCTGGTGTTTCATTTAAAGCAATGGAAAATTCTACAGGGTTTACAAACAATGCAGCTGCTACGTTGATTCCTTTGCAGCCATGCTCTTATGCTTCTGTTGAAAGGGAAATAGTTGCCACTCAACCTCAGCCTGGTTTGATTTCTGATATAGATAACCTTGCCTCCCAGTCCCAATCTCAGTGGCTGAGACCTTCTTGGCCTGCTGACTGTAGTGTTAGCAGTGACATGTTGAATGAGCAAGAAGATCTGACAATTGATGAGGGCACCATTACGATGTCTGCTGTTTACTCACAAAAGTAAGTTTTCCATAAGCTAATAGACCATCTTCCTATCTTCTTATCTTATTGAGTTGTGTTCTCCTGGAGCTTTCTTTATCGTTCTTCTTTCCTTTCATTGATTTTATCTAACTACCACGTACATTTTCTGTTTCCAAATAATTATTGCTGATATCGCTGACATGTTATGATAACCAAAAGCAAGAATTTTGTGCCAATTTTTTGTAATGGCTATTTGAATTCTTTTGATCTATGTTACATGGACTCGGCACTTTAGGCCAAGGTACCAAGGTCGACATGACCCAACACGGGTATGGGATCCGGATCGGACTCGTTAAGGTCACCAATGGACACGGCAAAATGGAGAAAAAGAAGTTCAGGAGAGAAGACATGCTCAAAGAAATAAAAATAATGGAAAAAACAAACATGATAAATCACAAAATATGAAGTAATACAAACTTTCATCTTGATTTGGTTTTAGATTCTCACTTCCTATATGGAGAATGAAAATGTTTCATCTATCCTCTCTCTCCCCAAAAATGAGTTTAGTTAATTACTTCCTTTTTTGAACTCTTCAAGAGTACTTAATGTTCCAAGAAAATTGATATTTAATTTCAATAGTACTTATAGGTAACAAAAAATGGCAAGAGGCACACATGCAGTTATCAACTCATACATTAAATTTCAGTTAATAATAACATTCAAAAAAATTGAATACTCATTATTTATGTGCTTCGCTCCATAATTTAGTAATTAATTATGTGCTTCATTCTACGAATTAGTGGCGGAAGATAAAGAATGGCAAGAGGCACACATGCAGTTATCAACTCATACATTTAATTTCAATTAATGACATTTAAAAATTTAAAATACTCATTGTTTATGTACTTCACTCCATAATTTAGTAATTAATTATGTGTTTCATTCTATAAAATAGTGGCTGAAGACAAAGAATGGCAAGAGGTACACATGCAATTATTAACTCATACATTTAATTTCAATTAATGACATTTAAAAGTTTAAAATACTCATTATTTATATGCTTCAATTGATAATTTAGTAAGTAATTATGTGCTTCATTATATTAAAAGTGCCGTAGACTATGTTATTTGAAATATGCATGGTAAATCATGCTAAAATTTAGTAATTAATTAATATCACTCTTTTGCAATATTGCTAGTTTTATTTAATACTCCATACTCTTTATAAATGTATTTTAATTAATCAACATCAATATCGAAACTAAATGAAGAAATCAAATTCTGAGATCAAATAGATATTTCTTTTACGTCATATTTATTTAGCAAAAATATATATTTTAACAATGCATCCCCTTACCCGTACCCAATTTTTTGATCCTTTTCAGCCGAGTCCACATATCCTTTAATTATGAGTTTGAAGGGACCGACTCTTAAATATGTACCCGTATCCGACACCCGTACCCGAGTCCAGGTAACATAGCTTTTGATCGCTTATTAGCATATTTCTTAATATGGTTAACATCACACATGAATGAAATGAAAACTTGGGTCATTTTCTTAAACTTTTCTTCGCAATAGGATCTTTAACATGCCTTGCTCTTCATTATTGGTGGTTCAAGTTAATTTCCTGCTGCATTTATTGAACTTGAATAAACTATGTTGTACATTGGAACATAGTTTGCGGTATCAGCCGAATACCAAAATCGCCGAAGCTGCCAAAATTACTGTAACCAACTGATCCAAAACCACCAAAACCGCCCCGAAACTGTCAATTAACTTATTAAGAAGGATCAGATATCTATTCAGATACCAATATATGCTTTGGAAGCATGGGAAAGAAAGGATACAAGAAATGGATGTCTCTCCTCACTATCAAGAAGAGATTTGAAGTGTGAAGTTTCTATAGCAGTTTCTCTTTAGGAGTTCCTTCTTATGGTCCTATGGACAAAAATTATTTGCATTTGGAGTTCCCTATCTTTTCCTTGTTGGTGGCGGATCTATTTCTCATACTCTTTCACATTTTCTCCTTCAACTGGTGGTAGTTCCTTTGAAATCTGAAGATACAAGAGATGGATGTTTCCTCTCACTATCAAAAACAGATTTGAAATCTTGAAGTTTTATATAGCAGTTTCTCTTTGCGGGTTACCTCTTTTGGAGCAAATTTTCTTCTTTTCTTTGCATGTGGACTTTCTCATATTTTCCTTGTTGGTGGTTGATCTCTTTCTTATGCTCTTTCCCTTTTTTTCTTCAACAAGTGGTAGATTTTTTACTTCATCATCCTCTTTCACTGGCAGTAATGTTGACTTGTAGATCATCACACCTTTGATCCTTAGATCTCGCTTATTATGTAGGCTTTCCTAAAACCTAAATGAAAATCCAGCTCGGAGTACAATCACATAAATAGGAGGAGTACAATCACATAAATAGGATTAAATGGAGTCTGGTTTTGACTGGAGTTCATGAAACCTGCAAAACAAAGATGTTGCTGCCTATGTAGGAACCTGACTCTTGCTGCTCTTTTTGACGTAGAAAGATAAATATTAAACTCCTTAACACGTGAAGTGTATCCCTTGTCATCTAGTTTTGGAGCTTTTTGAGTTGCCATGAAATTCAACTGGATAGTGGATATCTATGTTTCTTGGACACGGCAAAATGCCAAAATGATGTCCGTATCGTGCCTGAACCTGCACCTGCAGCTGTGGCTGTAGTCGTACAGTATAGGCAATCACCTTTGTACCTATATTTGAAAAATGTCCATATCCTGTATCCTTACTGTGTCTGTATCCGTACCTGTGTCCTTATTCCTGCAACATAGGTGGAGATGCACCTGGTGAGTGCCTGTCTGGCTGTGCAGACAGTTTGGGGAAGAATATTATCTTCACTTCTGTCGTCTTCTCTGTGAGACTAGTGTGAAGATTCTTTTTTACCAATAAAGAAAGTTAATGGTTTCCAGAACTTTATGCATTTCATCAAGTTAAAATCATATGAATCTACAGTTCATGTAGTTTGGACTTTGGAGTTCTCTAAAGTAACTGATATTTGTGTATTTCATTTAATTGTTATATTTATTGGAATACAAATTAATGGTTAGTTGATGTCTCTGTGTTCAATTGTTATGTTATTTGTGTATTTCATTTAATTGTTATGTTTATTGTTATGTTTATTGGAATACAAATTGATAGAGGGTAGAGGTTTATTTCACTTGTCCTATCATATCAGCTTGTAACGATCTTAGAATACCTTTTGTTTTGTATGTTGCAGCATCTTAAACACATTAAGTCGGGCTCTTGAGAGCTCTGGCATCGATCTGTCTCAAGCTAACGTCTCTGTGCAAATTAATTTGGGAAAGAGGGCAACTGGAAGGAGACCTACTGCCACCACTACTATGTCTAGTGCTAAGGTATGCGATATTTGTTCCTTTTCATATTGTATTTAGGTCGAATTGCAGTTAACTGTGGAATGACATCCACGTTGTCCTACTTAAAATGAAACTAAAGGTTCCAAGGAGGTTGGTGAAACCCAATGAAAATTGACTATGGTGGTTGCAAAAGTTTGTTTGAGAATGAACTTGGTGAAACCCATACTGAAGTTGGCAAAAGTAGAAGTATTTACTTTCAAGTTTTAATTGGTTGTGAATCATGTTTGGGACACGAATTCTGTTCGACTCCGTTAGAAATAATACCAACTTAATTTTTTTTTAATTGTTTAGTAGAAATATCAGATCTGCGAGGTTTCGATGTTATGTGGTTAAGTGATGCCCACTCATTTCTGAAGTTCCATAAATTTCATGTTTCAGCCAAAGGGCTGAAACCTCACAAAACCCGGTGGTTTCAAGGCGGTGCCAGTCATACCTCAATTGTCATGACTAGTTACATAGATATTCTAAACTTCGTGGATAACCTGCTTATTGTAGAGATCCTGTCATTTTAATCCTTTGAGCATATCACCTATGTGCAAAAATGAGAATAAGAACATCTGCAAGTTTATGATTTGGGGTTTTTGATAAGTGGTAGGTTTACTAATTACTAATCAATATAATTATTTTGTACATTTATTCATTTGATAAATCATGATCTATTCTACATTGGGAGTTGGTCACTTTCTTTCTTTTAAAAGTAAAAGGTTTCAGATAAGGTATAAAGCTTGGTTGCAAATTGTTAGCAAAATAATATGGAGGCCTATGAACATTCTTTTCTTGGTATGTTTGTAGAGAAGATCTTGTTAACATATACTGAACCTTGGGGTGGGTATGACGGAGGTCTCCCTGTTACAAATATAACGTGTGGTGGTTAGAGCTATTATTAGGTGATGCCTGAATATATATAATCAATCAGTTAGAAGGTTGGATATGAAGGTCTCCCTGTTCCAAATATAAAAGCAGTGTTGTTCTTAGAAGCATCGCTGCTCACTAGGTCATGGCTGAATCAGAAGCAACTAAATTAAAGCTATCTGTATTATATCATGAACCACCACCTTCTTTATGGTTTCAATCATAGTCACAAGTGTTAGGAATTCGGGAATAATTCGGCGAGGCCGGGAAGTTCAGAATTCGGAAAATATTCAGAAAATTCAGCAAACGTTCGGCAAGTATAAGAAATATATACAAAACATCCTTATAGGATAATCATATTTTCTAAAAATTTAAGAATACAATATGAATAATAATAGCTCACTTATAAAACTATTTTCACCAGATAAAAAATCACTTGGAACAAAATAGTAATTGTTGGTTTGAAGAACAAAAAAAAAAAAACTAGCGAAATAGCTTCAAAGCCAACCTTACAACTTCATTCCCACATGAGAAATATATAGATGAATAGCTGTAGTCCCACATCGGTTGGGAAACAAAGTGTAAGGGAGAGCTACCTTTCTAATGGAGACGGATTGAATATTATAACCTATTTAATTGCAGAGGTTTCTGGTGTATCTCAAAGGCCCAGCCCATGGCTAGTGGGCTTCAAGTCAAAATTTTCTCAACACACACGGCGAATATTCGTTTTATTCGCGAATAATGTGACTAATCCACAAATTGTTGCAAATGTATTTGGTTTGTTTCCTATTTGCTATTTTTTTTCCACAAAAATTGCATATCTTGTGACTATGGTTTCAATCACTGGCAGATGTCTTTACTGATAGCAAAAACTATTCACTTCATATGCTTTTGTAGCCCCTATTTATTCCAGCTACCCTTGTGGTCCGGGGAAATTGTAACTCGAGGGCTATACTTTGCATGTGATTAATGTTGGAATCTTTGGTTATAGTTTGGCTTTTCTTCATAATCTTTGGTTAAGACGACGCTATTTTGGTTACTGCCACTTAAAACTCATGGAACTAAGGTTTCCACTCAAATTCATGGAACTGTGATTTCAACTCAAATTCATGGACCTATTAATGTAACTTTAGACCTGTTATTGCAGGACCTTGAGAACCCTTTATCTGATATCCAAGGAGTGATGGAGCACTCTAGGGTGGGGAGCAGTGGCGAGGAGTCCGGGCGAGGAACAAAGAGGCGGAAACCAGATAGATAACAAGAAACATCCTCCTCAGTGATCTATGCTGTAGTTTCTTGCGGTCATCCTGTTATATATCTCTTGGGGATGAATGAAAGTACATGGTTTGCAGACCTGCCCATGATGGGAAACCATGGGGGCATTCTTTTTTTTCTTTTTTTCGTGTGTTTGTATTATAATCTTGAAGAGAGGCTTCCATTACAAATCGAGAAGCTGTGCTTTTATCCTTCAGGCTTCCATTCCTATGAGAAGTTTCTCTGGTTCATTGTTGGTGTACCATTGTTGCAGAACACTTTGCTAGCCCCATTTAACTCTGTTTCTAAATTTCTGAATCCGTGACGCCACATTTGTTTTGCTGATGCTAGGCTGTAAATGTGGTCTTGCCGATTTGTGAACACAGTTCTGCTTACCAATTTAGCATGAGTTACTGCAGGTCTGCTCTGCTGAGTGATTTTGCCGCGATTCGATATCTTGGAAATGGATGGTACAATCTGCTGTTGTGGGTTTCTTGCGATCGATGCCTGCGATAGAATCATTCCAGTTCAAGAACTAACCAGTGGCCACTGTCGTTGAAACTTCCCAGTTCAATAATTAGGGATGGTGACAGGGACTTTACTTCGATTTGTTGCTAATCAAGTGATGGGAATTCTACTTCAACTTGCTATCAGCCAGATATTGATACATTTTTTTTTTTTATAAAGATGGTCCTTGTCGAGCCCTAACCAAGGTTTGCATTATTGGAATCGGTGTTGGACCCTTCCTAAGAGTATTGTGATCGGTAGTATCGATGGTACATTCAGACATAATTTTAAGTATTTCATTTGTTGTTTTTATTAGTTTTAAAATTGAAAATTTTAAGTATTTCATTTGTTGTTTTTAGAGTTTTAAAATTGAATAAAATAGCTCATTGGTTTACCTATGATAAATAAGGTTTTTTTTCTTGTGATTGGTTGTTTTTTGTTCTTTCTTTTTTGTCAAATTGACTACGAAATAGATTCCAATGTCGATATTTCTTTTGTGATTGGTTGTTTTTTGTTCTTACTTTTTTGTCAAATTGACTATGAAATAGATTCCAATATCGATATTGATCGGTAAAGGATCGGGATATACCAAACCTTATGGATATCGGCCATATCGGATCGGTATCGGTACAAACTATAGCCCTAACCTTTGGCAACCAGCTGCATCTTTCCGAAATTTCCCTGTAGACGTGAACTCGTGCAGTTTGTTCGAAGAGAGCCTTTTTAGTGACAGCAAAATTTTGTACATGAGCAGCACTTTGGTCAGCCAGCCTGATGAATCCTTCAGATACAGTCTCCGTATCACAAATGCATACGACAAGTAATTTCTGGAGACCATTCGGAACAAATTAAGATGGGATGGTACTTCTTCTTTAAAGATTCCAATATTTCAAAGGTTTAGGTTTGATACAACTTATTTTTTGCTACTTTCGTTTATTTTGTGTTCGATAAACTAGTTCATTCTGGGGACTACATTTTCTGATGTTTGGAAAGTTGGCTCATTTTGGAGATGACTTATGAAAGCATTGAAAACTGCTTCTGTAAACTATACTGGCTTTAGGCCACGGGAAAGGAAAGTGATTTATTTTCTCCTTTATAAAGAGCACAAGAAATACCACCGAGATGCAGTGATCATATCCTTGGTAAGAGACGATCTTATCGAAAGAAAATGGGCTCTCCAATCTCCAAAGAGTAGATAGAACCTCCATATTTTAATACCCGGTCTTGGTTAAATAATATTTTTAGCCAGTCCCAGTCTCCACTTGGGAATAATGTTGTAAATTAATAATTTGCTAAATTTATAAGATAATACCTTATAAAAAAATTCATATAGGTCCAATGTAAAATATAAATTAATAAATTTCTGATATACATAGTTCTTATGATTCTACTACAGGATTTTTTCTAAAAATATGATTCAATAATTGTTTCTTTCTTCTTGAAATTTGATGTCATATTGAGTTTCATCTCTAACTTTTCTTAGAATGATAAATTTTTTGTGTGATTTTCTAATACTGAAAAAATATATATTCAATATCATCATTGCTTTGAGTGCTGCTTTTTGCAAAACAAAACTCCATATTAGAATTGTCATATTCAACTTCATCAGCTTAAATTTTTTATTAAACAAATACATAGAATTCTTAGTTCATAAAACTAAAAACTAATAATACCTTGATAAAGTAATAAATTATTAGTTTATTAATTATTTAATATTTGTTAAGTTAATAGATTTTCCTTGGCCCAAGGCCATTTATTCAATGCGGTGTAACGGTAGAAAAATCCGAAAACAAAAAATTGTAATGAAATAAGAAAAATCCAACTATTGTCCTTAGCCACCATATATCACAAGTTCTTCTTAAAAAAAATACTGTACGTTTCTTTTGCACATCTATGTGGATCAAAACTAAGCAACCCTTATTTGCAAGGAAGTTCTCGACAACACCGAACTCCATTGATATTTTGTCCCAACATTTTATACAATTTCCTATTTGTAGGATTTTTTTTTAACATTACTAGATTACACGATATTTTCGTACATTTATATTTATATTTATATTTATATATTTTTTTAGGTGTTTTTTTTCTCCGGCTTGGTAAATATCAAGAGGGATTAGAACCTGCGCCTTCCGTGCCGGAGCCTCATTGTTACCACTAGGCCACAACGCATGGATCAAGAGGGATTCGAACCTGCGCCTTCCGTGCCGGGGCTCCATTGTTACCACTAGGCCACAACGCATGGATCAAGAGGGATTCGAACCTGCGCCTTCTGTGTTAGGGCTCCATTGTTACCACTAGGCCACAACGCATGGACTAAGGTTGTACATATTTGTTGATCAAAACTTTAAGCAACCCTTATTTACGATGAGTTCCATGACAACACCTAACTCTATCCATATCTTATCCCAAAATTTCATACAACCCCATATTTGCAGATTTTTTTTTTTTTTTACATCACTAGACTACACTATATTTTGATTGCACAGATTCAAAGTCATGATACACTGCACATCGAGTCGTGGTGTACTGGTAACACCACCGTGCACCGGAGGTGAGAGCCGGGTTCGAGCCCTCCCTCCCACGGAGGTGGCTGGGTGGCGGTGGCCACGGCCTCCGGGTCAAGGTCGGGTGGAGTCGTCCACCGGCTTTGGTTTAAAAAAAAAAAAAGTCATGATACACTGGATCTAAATCCATAAACCATATGTATTAGTGAATGGTACAAAATTCAATATTACCAAACAACTTTTGATATTATTTTATGCAAAAGCTACCCAATCAGTTGAATTGAACTATGTAATATATACCATTGCATCCTCTCTCGTGTAGTATTTGGTGATCCTCAGTTATATCTTTAAGTAGTTAATATGCACATGCTATGATACTTGAAAGGCATAAACAATAATTTTTTACTATTAGAAAAACAACATTTTGTTTTTATTTTTTTGCTACTTAGGAAGAGCAAACATCCCTTAATTTTTTTATTCAATTCCATATGTAATTATCTAATTATCCATGTTAAATTTAATGAACAATTTTAATTAATAAATATGAATAAAAATATTTTTGAAATAAAATTTTCTTTGATAAAGTCTCAACTCTTTTTTATTATATAATAGTATAGATATTATATAGGCCACGATGTAGCAAATAGATAAAGGACGACACATGGTGACCTATTATTCATTCAATTTAAAAAAAATGGTAGGAGCTGGAGATAGTGGGTCTAAAAGACATAAAATATAACGTGCATAAAATTTTTGTACTTAACGTCGAGCATGTCAGAAAAAAGAAGTACGACATGCACAATGACAAAACAGATTTACATCTTGGAGGTTAATAGATGGGCCACAAAAACCTTGACAACTTGACCTTCTCAAATTCTAGCATTAATGGAAGCTTGGATACCCTTCCACCATATAATGTCCTTTAAGGCCATCTCCAGTCCATTCTTTAAAAAATTTCTCAATTTGATGACTCCAAAAGAAATATTTCCATATTAAAATTTTAGAATTTCAAACACATCAATCATCAAAAAATAAACCGCTATTGTTTATTTCTACGTAAATCCATTTCTTCATAATTATTTAATATAATTATATACATTAATGTTATACTATTAATATTATTTACTGAGATAATATTATATTATATTATATTATATTATGTTACTAGTATTATTTTATAATATTTATACATAAAATTTTGTACTAACTTTATGCCACCACTCACCTCACCGTCCACTTCTTTATCCAAATTCCTTACATTATTTTCATCAATAATGCTAAGTCTACTACCAAATGCTTACAACCACTCACCCATTTGCTGATGCGGGCCATGGCCCACATGTCAGCAATAGGAAAAGGTTGTAAGTGGGTTGCAAGCATTTGGTTGTAACTGTAGCATTACTCTATTTTCATACCATCGTTCTTCAACAATATATTTTAATTTCAAAAAATTTGATGTTACTTTATTAATTTTTGTCAAATTATTTAAGTATTATTTTGTTGATCAAATGAATCTAATAAACAAAAAATTAATACTAATTATATATAATCAATATCAGATTCTATTGGAAGATCTAAACAAGAATTTTTTAAAGGTATAATTATTATATTATTTATACTTATAAATTAAAAAAATATAAGTTAATTAAGTTTAATGTTTATCATATGTAGGATATATTAGTAATTATAATTTGAAGGGTAAAATAGTCATGAATGGTGAATTCTCATATTTGAAAATTTTTCTCAAATTTGGATCAAACATCCTTCCCACAAATTTTTTGAAGAAATTTGATCAAATTGAAAGTGGGCTGGAGATGATTTTGCCTCGGTTAGATGTTTCAGGACGAGTCCATTTTTTGTTCACCCACTAAAACTAGGGTGGTTGTTCACCCTTCCAAAAAAAATTGACACGTGTCAAATTCATTCAACATAAACTACTTTGGAAGTTGTTTTGTAAGAGCATCTCCAACCCTATTGTCTTGTTAAGTGTTGTGAGTCTTAGGTGGCTCCTATGTGGCATGAGCCACAAGACAATGTCTTGTTTATGTGGCAAAATTATATGTCAAAAGACAATGAGATAGAAAAACTCTCTCCAATGCAAAAGTATTGAGGAGACAATAAAAAGTATTTTTTCCAACTTCCAAGACAACTCCTCCACTTCTTCAACTTTTTTATAAATATTTTTATTCACAAATGATGATGTGGACATAAAGACATTGTGAAGTGCATTGTCTAGATCTAGACAACCAACTTCACATTGTCTTTGTCATGTCATTGCCATGTCAACTCCACACTTTATTTCACATTTGCATTGGAGAAGTACTTTTGGAAAAAATGGTTGTCATTCCTATGTGGCAACCATTTTTTTCAAACTCACAATAGGGTTGGAGATGCTCTAAACATTCAAAGTAATTATGAGTAAAGGATTTGACACATGTCAATCCTTTATTAGAGGGTAGACAAACACCTTGGTTTTGGTGGGTGAACAAAACTGGACTCGTGTCAGGACTTGAGTTGGAGATGCCTAAACACAATTCTAAAATTTTAACGCTTATATTCTGAAAGAGCAAGCTAATTCAATTCATGTAAAGTGCATCCCCTTCAATACATTAGGGACAAAGACTTGCGTCCATTAGACACCCTTTAGTAATAACATTGACGAAGAAAGTTACACACAAGAACCTAATTGGTGCGTTGAGAAATGTGTGATGAGGACTGAGCACATGAATTTCTAAGTATACTAAAGAAAGATTTCCCATCCACATGATTTTGTTATTATTAGGACCACCACCACAAGGACAAAACCAAGTGCTTTCAAACATTTGTTAATGTTGCCGTCACCATAAGCATCTCTGGTCATTATGCGAGTTAAACAAGCATCGGTTGATGGTGATCTCCTTGAACAATGTATCAACAAAATTCAATGCAATTTTATAGTGCTCATAATTTGACAGTGTGTTGAAAAGCTCACCAGTGTTGAAACAAGAGCCAAGTCCAAGATCCCAATACCTAGGTTTCATGGAACTAGCTGGTATTAAGAAAGATTTTCTAGTCAAACCCATTTGTCCATGTTTTGATTGATTGCATTCAAAGTCAAGAGGGAACTAAAAAGAGAACAAAATGAAATTCTTCAACCTCACTTCACCAAACACTTCAACTTGAAGTTTACTCAAAGTGTGCATGTAACAATGAATTCAAATAAGAATGGCAAGAAATACTATAGAATGGATTGGGAGGTTCCGAATGACAAAATTTCCAGAGGGAAAACTACCCTTCCACAAAATATATCCACACCTGGATTTGATCTTTGTTGTTGTACATGCAGTGGCACCAGGCATCAACCTGCCAATGGGCAGGATGGATGCCCTCTCCCTCTCACCCCATCTCACTGTCTATACAAGAATAAAAATCTTATTTCGAAAAATCTTATACCATAAATATGTATATAATGCCCTGCCCCAAGAAACTAGCTCCCAGTGCGGCAAAACCCCCCTTCTTACGATCTTTGCTTGCCTGCCACCTCTGCTAGCAAACAGTAAGCTTAATTTCGTGCCATTTTCGCTCGGTCGCTCCAATAGACCTTCATTAGCTGAGATCAAAGAAGTATGGAAGAATCACCACCAGCTAGAGAGACTCAGCTGTTGATGTCCATGGTTCATCGTCAGAAGGCAAGGGCAGGCACTCCTGGGGGTTTGCGTAGAAATAGTCTTCCTCCTTGGGTCTATCAGGAATCACCATCCTCCTGGAAGGCTTTCCCATGCGATTTTCATGGGCTGCCTTCACCGACGAGGAAAATTCATCCCATCCCATAGAGCCATCGTTATACTGATCTATCAACTCGACCAGAAGCCTCCGATCCAACAGGAAGGTCTTCCTGAAACCTAGGTATCTGAACAAGAAAAATAAAAAGAAGTCTTAGACAAAAAAAAAAAAAAAAAGAAGAAAAACAAGTATAAGACAAAGCAGCAGCAAGACTTTACCATTCAAAATATACATACTTATGCACCATTCAGTTTGAACTTCTACAAAAGTTATGTGCTATATACTATAGCCAAAGAAGCATGTAAACTCCAAAAATCAGTGTCATATTGTTACCACATCGGAAACATTTCCATCTCACTGTTGTCTGTATTTCATCGGAAACATTTCCATGAAAGAAATTTAGGATGCTGTTACTTGTTATTATCACTTGATAACCCATGTTTTGCTACCAAAAAGTACTGAGGCGATAAAACAACGGAAGGGAGAAGACAATTTGATTATATTCAACGCCAGAAATCTATTCACACTTTAAGTACATTTTAATAAGAGTGTACTGGAACCTACTAAAGTTGATTGCACAAGTGCTATACTTGTAACTACACATACAGAAAGTACAGCAATAGCAAAATAAAAAGATGCCACAAGTATAAATAGTTATAAAGTACCTGCGATGTCCTTCGACCACCTTGGCCATATTACCATCATAAGTAGGAACAAATATATCACTCTCCAACGAGACTAAATAATCTAACGCTGCCATTTGAGATGAGTGATTCTCAAAAAATTGGAGATCCGAAGGTTCCAATAATGTCTCTTTTCTCACCTATAAACACATTGTAACACTAAAATTAGGCACTGTTAAAATAAAATTAGCAAGATAGAATAGAAATGTTGAGCAAACCATTCTCCTGCATAAACATATACTAACCACATTAGGATAAGCTGCAGTAAGACCAGCCATTCTCCTGGAGCCCCCATAAATTTCACCAGCTGCAATGTAAATGGTGATACTACGATTGATATCCAATGCCCTAAGGACGAGGGCTGTTTCCTCTGGTGTCAGAGGACACTGACCATCTTTCCTTTTCATGTCAGAGTCGATAACCTTTTCTTTCCACCAGGGGTAGGCATATCTGTAGATAACAAGGCATTGATTAAAGGTGTTAGTAACAGATACAATCAATAACAAGATCGTGAAAATGGGAAACTAGGAGAAAAGAAAAATAATAAACTTGCTTACCTCATTCTTGTCAATTCCTCTGCCTCTTCCTTAGTGCAACCCTGTGTGCAGCCTGAGAAAGCCAACATATCCATCTCATATCGGAGGTGGAGAACAAGAAAAGGACCATTCTGTCGCAGTAAACTGATCACTCTTCTTCCCAGTTCTTCAATCTGAGAAGTAAATCTTAGACCAACATAGTTTACTCTGCAGCGCAACTTCTGAATTTTCAGAGGAAGTCCATTATTAGCCAGTCGAGCATCGGTTTTATTCAAGTGCAAAACCTTGTGCTTCTGTATTAAGGGTAGAATCTGATTGCAAAATAAACAAGAACAATGTTAGCCTCTTCACCAAACTAGGCCGTGTAAAGAAACTCCTATTGCAGCATTCTAAAGACTCAAGGACTTTGACCTGGTGTTTGTAGTATGAGAGGTCGGACCAACTAACAGGAGGCATGGAATAGACCATTCCCAACTCCACCCTTCTTTTTAGCCTTGGGGGCAGTTCTTTCAGTATCCGCACCTCGTTTCTCAATGACATGATAAAATGGTCCACATCAAATATATCTTGAAACTCGCTACCACATGCAAAAAGTTTTATGTTACAGTTAAATCAGAAACTGTTTGAGTTATAACAATCCATAGATTTTATAAAGTTAATATGCAATATACCTAGGATCATTCCAGAATGAGGTCTTATCCAACTCGGGTACTATGAGTGTCACATTCAGATATCTTGCAATAGTGACCATATCACAAATCTGTAAACAATAGATGTAATATATAAAAGATAAGTTTGCTAGCTTAACTCATATATGGACTTATCCAACAAATAGTTAATTCAAATATTACCGCAGCTCGCATTTGATTAAGTCCTCCGTTGCATGAAACCATTAAATAACCATTATTCTTGTAGATTCCTAATAAAAAAGAAAATAAATCAGGGCCCAGTTGGATCGCAAACCAGTAAATATACGGAAACGAATCCAAGAAACATGTGCAGAATCAATAAGTATCATGAATAAAAGAAAGAAATGGAACTTAATATGTACAGTGCAGGAAAGTGGAATACGCAATATAAGTTGACAAGGAAAGGAGCAAAGGAGATCCAAGGAGTCGGTATTTCTGATTCTATTCAAACATTCAATACTTAAGGTCCATGCATTCGACGTGAACCAGGCACAAATTGGTAGAATAGCATGCAGTGTCCATTTTTCCATTAATTTGACACTCCGATTCTAAAAAGGTTCTATCAAAGCTTAAGCACAATGGGCAACCTTTTTCCGGAATCCCTCACAACAAGGCCATGTTTGGTTCGCTGAATCATGGAAAGGAAAGTCATTCCTTTCCTGTGTTTAGATGCCAATGGAAAGGAGGGAAAGGAAAATGATTCCCAAAGGAAGGAAAAATAGGGGGGTGGGGGATGGTTCTCCCCACCCACCCAAGGATTTACTTTCCTACTCTTAACGATTCAATTTTTCTTCCAATTTCCTTTACTTTTCCAAACACCGGAAAGGAAAATTCAAAACGTGATGAATTTTGTTGAACAATATTTGTAATCACTTAGACCCGGATTTAAAATTAATACCCCTCTGATTAACAAACACAACAATTTAGAATTATCGCATCCAAAAATGATTTCTACTAACATAAACAAGCCAAAACACCAGCCACAAAGCAATTTGTCCGAAGCCATATTTACATGAAAGATAGGTTTTTTATGTAAATTCTACACTTTAGTCAAAATCACTTTTTTTTGCCCTTTCTTGTCGAGTTTCAATCCAACATCAACCCTATTGGCAATCTTCAAGAAAATCACCTAAAAAAGAAATTTACATTCCCTTTCAAGAATCAAGAGTACCTAAAAAAAATCAAAATTTGACATTATCCATTCTCAGCCACACCAAAACAATAAAGAAACAAACAAAACTCACTCTTCGGCGGGAGCGCAATCTTCTCGACCGCCGTGACCGCCAAGACGGACTTCTCGGCCGTGACGACGGTGGCGATCGAACCGGCACCGACGGGCACCGGCAAGTCGGCGGGGTTGAAGCAGGAGGGCCAGCCTCTCAGCACCCTCGGCCCCCACATTTGCCCCAGCGCCGTCAGCTGCACGACGCACGTCCACAGCAGGATCGTTGTCGTCGCGCGGATCATCCACAGCTTCATCCTTGACGACCGCGGCAGCGCCATGGAGCCCCCCTTCGTGTCGGGCTTCAGACCCATGTAGTGCCCCCTCTCCCTCTCCCTCTCCTCCTCGAGATCGAGATCGCAGTGGAGGCAGCGCTTCTTCTCTACTTTGCACATTTCATGATCGTCAATGCAGCAACAAAATCGATTGAAATTTCAAATACTCGAGCTTTCTCCACCGGGAGACCTCTAGAAAGTGCCAAAAAAACGGATTTTTTTTCGGGGGAAAACCTAAATTCCTAAAATTGGTGCAAATATCGCAGTTTTATGTTGGGGAATCGATATCTGGGGTGTCAATTTGGGGAATTTGATGATAAATGAAAGATTCGGGGGAAATTAGCCCTAATATTCCCCCCCAATTCACTAGAGGGAGAAAGAACAAAATTGCTCTCTCTCAAAATTATTTCTCTCTATTTCTTTTGTTTCCGCGTCGGTGGCGTATATACGAAGCGACGTGTTCGTATGCCCGCGATTTGGTCTACGAATTACGAGAATGCCACCGGGACGATCTGGGCCGTCAGTTTCTGCGTGTTGAGGTATTTAATGGTGACAGTTCATCCGGACAGGGTGGTGAGGCCTACTGGCAGCGGGTTGGCTGACGTGGACGTCTGGGATCGTGCGGAGGTGCGACGTGTAGGGCGCGAGAAGCTTCTGATGTATGTGGGGGAGGGGAATGACGTTTGTTGACGGTAGAGGCTGGGATGGCGTTATGTTAACGGCTCTATGGCTGCCAGTTGCCTCTTTTGTCCCTTTTGTACATGCGCAATCTACTGTTTTGGTAAAAATGTTTTTCCAGGGCGCTGCTTTTGATTCACTTTCAACGGAAAATAATTCTTTTTTTTTTTTTTTTTAGGGTGTCCACTTCTTAATGGTGCTTGGAGGCATGCCTCCAAGGGGGCTCGAACCCGCGCCATCTTTCCTATATATACATGTAAATTTTTTTGTAGCTATAATAATTTACTTGTTTAATAAAAAGAAAATACATTCGTTTATGTATAGGGAAAAAAACAGAGTTGGAACATTCATTTTGAAGATATCAGATCTGTTGTGCCTAGTTTTAACAACTACCTATGTGTCATTTGTTATTTGAGTGACACGTTTACAAAATGAATAGTAAATTTGAAAGTAAGTATATTTAAAGTGGAACTCACTTTATTTGATTTCTTACTTTTGTCACCAAATAAAGTGTCGGTTGAAATATATAACTATAATTCAAACCTCCTCTTGAAAATCATGTTCAATATCTTAGTTGGAAACAGTACAAAAATTTTGTGGGCGGTGAAAGGGGCGGCCCTAGGCAAGGACAGACACGACGACGACTCGGAGCCTAAAGATTAAAAAGGCACAAATAGGATTGTATCTAAAATATTACTAGTATATATCATGGGCAATCTTAACACAAAATAGTTGTGTTTTAATGGTTAATGTATTACTATTTCACTTTATAGGTCCTTTACTTCAAATCCTAGTACCAATAATAATTTTATGTTATATTTACATTTATTCTAGATTTTTAAAATATTTTTTACATCATGTATGATAGTCCATTTTAAAAGTTTGCCTTAGTGCAACACTTTTCTGCCTTAAAATGTCACTATTTATGCATAAAAAAGACATTAGTCATCCACTAACTCAAACTTTTATATTAATCTAAACCTAGTTATAACCCCACCTCTCTCTCTCTCTCTCTCTCTCTCTCTCTCTCTCTCTCTCAATATATATATATATATATATATATATATATATATATATATATATATATATGTCCCAGTGGCCGTAGTCCGTTGGGAACGGTGGAGCACCCCGGCGCAGTTGCGCGGAGTCGAGCCCTCTTGGAGGCATGCCTCCAAGCACCATTAAGAAGTGGACACCCTCAATATATATATATATATATATATATATATATATATATATATATATATATATATATATATATATATATATATATATATTCCCCTGTAACCTAGTGTTATTGGTGAGGCATGCAGTCCGAGTAGTCAAGACGATATATATTCCCCTCACCAATAACACTAGGTTACAGGGGAATATATATATATATATATATATATATATATATATATATATATATATATATATATATATCGTCTCCGTGGCCGTAGCCCGTTGGGAACGGTGGTGCACCCCGGCGCAGTGGCGCAGGTTCGAGCCCCCTTAGAGGCATGCCTCCAAGCACCAGTAAGAAGTGGACACCCTAAAAAAAATAAAAATAAAAAAATAATATATATATATATATATATATATATATATATATTTGAAGCAATGGGTAATTGTGGCGAACTCGCCTACACTGGGGCTCAAACTCCTGACCACATGGGCGGCATGCATCTCTCTTAACCATTAGGCTGGAGGTCATTTGCATATATATCTATTATACAAAACACAAAGATTTTTGAATCCTAGGGCTGACTGTGCCAAGATAAAGAGTGGTTGGGATTTAATCTTGGTGAATCAACGGTTGTGGGGTTTTATGGGGAATCCAAAGAGTGTGGTTTGCACTCATAATGGTTGTGGATGAGCATTATTGAGAGTGGGGATTTTATGGGGAATGAGCATTATTGAGAGTGGGGTTTTATGCAAAATCCAAAGAGTGGGGTTTGCACTCATAATGGTTGTGGATGAGCATTATTGAGAGTGGATTTTATGGGAATCCAAAGAAAATTCACATCCAGCAGTGGTTGGGATTTAATATTTTGATGGGGGCCTCATAATTATTATTGTTCGTTTAAAATTGGGGGTCCAAGATTTTGAGGGAGAATACCTTAAATGAACCGTGCCCTATGGACACGGGTTATGACTAGTATATATATATGCAATGACATCTAGCCTAGTGGTTAAGAGAGATGCATTCGATTCGAGTGGTCAGGAGATTGATTTTCGGTGGGAGCGTTCGCCACAATTACCTTCTTTCAAAATATATATATATATATATATATATATATATATATATATATATATATATATATATATATATATATATATATATATATATATATTCCGTGTCTATTTTCTTATTTCAACGAAAATTATGCACCTAACATTTGTGTCTCGACACTAGTGTTATATTAGCGAGAGAAATTATTTTGTTTAGGATAGTGATCAAGAATATAAATAACTATTTAGCTATTGTATAGTGTAAGTAGTAGATTGCTCATAATTTAGCTTCTTCCTTTATTTTTTCCCTTTATTTTTAGCGAAGAGATGGACACTACAATGGTGTCCATTAAAAGAGAACCATGTATAGTTCGCATTTAGAATTGTATGTCGTGTTTTTGGAATCACATCGCCTTTAATCCATATTAGAGAACAAGTTAAATAAAGAAGTTCCAAGAAATTTGGAAGGTTTATACATGACCTCTTAAGGCCATGCACTAAGGTCTCCCTTTCCCCTTGTAATCTTTTACAATGTCTGCTCTACCATAGTTTTACTAGGAACGCGGTGTGATTCGAATCGGAGTTGGCCAATGAGGTGTGATATTGGAATGGACCCATATACCTTAAAATAAATTTCCATGTAAGGTCTGAAGCACCCAATTATCTACACCTCATGATCTCACTTCCTATCCATTATGGATTAAATTATCAACTCTGTTATAACCACCTTTGAGCGCTCAACCACAAACGAGATACAATCCAACAATCTCTACCTTAGCTCCTACCCGCTAGTTGAGCAACCAAGCACCCCAGCTACCTTTTCCCATTAGTCGAGCACCCATGAGATCTAACATAATGTTATTTCAATCCGTTCGACCACGAAACCAAACTGATAGGCTTATCCACACCACAATTGTGTGACAACCACAACGACGTGTCAATCCATGTAGTTGCCTCCAATATTAGGTATGATCTGCCCTCCTACGAATGTCTTGACGCACACATACCACCTTATGAAGGATTGTCACTTCCAGTTTTCGTAATTGAGGGTAAAATGGTCATTTTTTATTTTCTAATATTTTTCGATTATTCATTTATTAATATTGATATTAGGGGATTTGTTTAGTCGGGTTTGAGCTTCGTCTCGTTCTGACTTGTGTTAGTGACCCGGGTAGCTTAGACTCTAGTCGGGACCCAAAGATTAGTTAGACATGGCCCACAAACCCCACTAATTAGTCTAGTGTAATTAGGCTAATCTCACATGACTAGATAGGTTCATTTAGAGATTAGAACTTAATAGGTTCATTTAGAGATTAGAACTTAACCCTTTTGACCCCAAACCTTCACATACACCTAATTAACTATAGGGAGACTAGTTGAGGGCAACTTGGACTTTTTCCAAGGCCCAAAATAGGGCAACATGGGCGGCCACATTAGGCATAGGTATCTCCACCTTTTCATTTCATCACTTGCCATTTTTCTCCCCAAATTTGTGTTATTGCCGGGGCACAATTTTTCGATGAAAAACTGAAATTTCGTAACAATTGTACAAACAATCGTTATTACGTAACACTTCACAAAAGGTATGTAAGAGAAATTTCAACTTGTGCTACACTTCACAGAAGGTGCACAGAACGTAACACTTCATAGAAGGTACGTAAGAGAAATTCTACTAGTGCTACACTTCACAGAAGGTGCACAGAACGTAACGCTTCACAGAAGGTACGTAAGAGAAATTCAATTAGTGCTACACTTCACAGAAGGTGCGCTAATAGAATACAGATAATATCAACGCAAACACTTCACCGAAGGTGCGCTAATAGAATACTGATAAAACCAACAAAGAAGGTGACAGGCAAAAGGTGAAAAAACTCCTGCTGGAGTGAATGATCACCGTTGCTCAAAGCTTTATTCGTCCCACACGAATAGCTTCCAGGAACCAGCAAGTTCGTCGGAGAATTTGGAACACTGTTGCTCTTCTGACTCTTCGGATGAACACGAACTCCTGTGCAAAACTCAACGCTGGTACAAAACCTCTCTTCTCTCACACAGATTCTAAACACCTGTTGTCACCTCCAGTTTTCATGAACAGGGATATTTTGGTAATTTTCCACTTTAAAATTATTTTTGAATTATTTATTTATTTATTGTATTATTTTGGGGTTATTTGAGTCGGGTTCGAATTTCAACTCATTTCGACTTGTTTCGACTTATTTCGGGGACCCGGGATAGTTTTGACTCTAGCGGGCCCACACATTAATTAGCCATGACCCACAATATTACCATCAAAAGTTAGAGGAATTAGTCATGACCCCATGGATTAGGTTAGACCTAATTAGAACATTAGATTTACATTTTTAACCCCCAAACCCTAAGCCAACTTGTATTGAGCTAATAAAGCAATAGAGGGGCAAACTTGTAATTAGTAAAAAGGGGGTAATGGAGCCATGTAGTGGCCAGCCACATGTAGGTGGGGAGGAGAGAGAAAGATATCATCATTTGTTCTCATCCACTTTCTTCTTCTTCTTCTCCAAGGGTTCTTTCCATTTTTTGAGAGCTCCACCATAGTTTCCATCTCCAAAATAGGTAAATCTCTTCTCTAAAATAGTTTTCCATTGCATGTAGAATGGTTAGGAACCCATAGAAATGTTTTCCATGGTTGTGTCTCCATTAGAGTCTATTTCGTGTCCATTTGGACACTTGTAGAGGTGTCCAATATGTAGGATCGTGTCCTAATAGGAAAACCCCCTATTTGGACACATGTAAATTGTTGTGCATTGATTTGGTGTGTTCTAATGTTATTCCAGAATTTACATATGTTTAGGAATGATTTCTCATATGTATCATATTCCTATTACCTATATGGTTATATATATGGTTATATATATCATTATATATATATATATATATATATATATATATATATATATATATATATATATATATATATATATATATATATATATATATTCTCATATGTATCATATTCCTATTACCTATATGTATATATATATATGGTTATATATATCATTATATATATATATATATATATATATATATATATATATATATATATATATATATATATATATATATATATAGGGTGGCTTATATATATATATATATGGATATTGGTTGTGGTGTGTGATGTTGTGTTGGATGGGGGAGAGGCTACAGGTTCGGCCAAGGGAATGGCATGGGAGGGATGAGTGAGTGTATGTTAGTGTAGTGTTGGTGTTTGAGTTAATGTTTGAGAGGGGAATGTGAAGAGGAGTTATAGGGAGATGGAGGAGTGTTAGAGAGGGGAGGGGGAAACCAGTTTTCAGTCCAGAAAACACCATCTAAAATCTGTCCTAAACTTCCCCCTTACTGCTGTCCAAGCACAGCCATTAAACCCCACAATTCAGTCCCACCTTGCTGTCAAGAAACAGCCCACAACACCCCCACATTGCTGTCATTTAGTCCCCTATATACTGTCCATTTCAGAGCCACATTTCAGTCTTCCTTAACCACAGAACATCCCATACAAACCCCCTACTTGCTGTCCCAAACTTGCCCTACATGGCTGTCCTGCACAGTCCACATATCAGCCTTGGTGCATTCCTCAAATCAGTCCAGAAAATACCCCCCTTTGGCTGTCCTATTTGTCCCCAAATATCCATGGTTGGCTGTCCAGTTTTGCCACCCTTGGACAGTCCTAAACACCACAAATCAGTCCAGAAATTCATGGCCTTGTGGCTGTCCATGTTAGCCCTCCAATCACCATTTTAACCATCCAAATTTCAGTCCACATGCCACTTTAAAATCAGTCCAATATGGCCTATGTGTGTGTGGGTATTTGTGTGAGTGTTTGTGAGCTTGTGAGGGTGAGTGTGAGAGCTAAGTGAGTGTGTCTAGTAGCCTATAGTTTAGCCTATGTGCAACTAGTAGGAAAGCCTATAGGAGAGCCTATTTTAGTGTAATATTTGTGAGAGGGTTGTGTGTAGATGAGTGTGATAAGTTGAGGGTAAATATATGATATGGGTAAGGTAGATAATAAGGTAAAACCATACCCATGTATCCCAACATAGCCTAGATACCTAGGATACCCATTTTCCTTGGTAGGTAAACCTTAGATAGATTGGTATCTAGCTACCCTAAGAAGTCTAGGCTAGTATCTTGGGTATTAGCAGGGTTTCCTTGGGATTGGACAAGGTATCGGGATTTACCTTAGAAGGATAAATACTAGTTTTGCCTAGGAATATGGTATTTGAGTTAGAAGTCTAAGATAAGGTTAGAACTTGATTTCTTTGGTTGGTAATGATCAAATATGGTGCTCATAGACTAGTTTTGACGTCGGTTGACCTTTTTGACCAAAAGTCAACAAAAGTCAACCGAGAGTCAAACTTAGCCTTTAAGCGACCCGATTTGACCGAAACCAACCCAGAGTTGACCAGTTGACTGAAAGTCAACAGTTGGTCAACATTAGACTAGTTTGACCTAGGGTTGACCTAGAGTTGACCAGAGTTGACTTTTTGACCAAAGTCAACTTTAAGTCAACCTTTGACCCCGATTGACCTAGTTTGACTTGGAATGACTCCCAGTGACCTAGTATGACCTAGTATGAACCAGTATGACCTAGTATAACTCAGTTTGACCTAGATTGACCTAGTTTTGACTTAGACTTGTATTCATGACTTATATTAGTTTCCTTTTCAGTATAAACCATGTTTGACTCATAGTAGCTTATTTTAGGTCTGTGATCACTCTGAGCGTCTGTTCACCCTATCAGCTCAGGACCACAGGCGAGTACATTCATTGATAGTTTTCATTGTCTTGATATCTACTATATTCGATTCAGTCGTAGTATTTTACATGATTCCTGACACGACGTTTCACGGACTAGTATACGTCGGATCCTGTAATGAGATGTTATTCCTAGACTCCCTTGGTATATGAGTATGTGATATTCCTGTATTCCTGTACTTATATAGACACTAATTTGGGAGTGGGCTGGCCCCCTGCTCTTGAACCCCGTGTCATGACGTGCCATATCCGAATCCGTAATACTATTCGGGGATGGGGGAATTATTAGGGGTTATGTGATCAAAGCCTTCATGTAACTATATTTTGCTAGCGCCACCCTCACCTCACGTAGGGTGTAGCAGACACCCCATTACCAGTTATCCAGGTTGGACGGCATGACTCTCCGTTGAGTACACCGCGGATTGCCGGGCCAAGTGGATAACCATCTCTTGCTTCCCTAGCCGATCACATATCGCTCTAATAGTTCAAATCACTTTTACATTTATTTAGCATATCTTATATTCTAGTTCAGCTTTACTTTTTATACTTTTCACCATGCTATGATTTCCATTTCTCACATGCTCTATCTGTCTTTATACTGTACCATGATTTGAGACCAAGTTCTGTTTGGAAGAAGGGTTACAACTCCGGTCCTTATTTGGTTCAAGAGTTGTAACTCGGCTTTCAAATGGTTCCCAAGTCGCATATATCTTTTGTCTTGTATTTCATTATTGCTGTCTCTTATAGTATTTCTCAATTCATATGGAACTGCTGTTGGTATTTTGTACTTGCTCATTTTCCTGACAGGATACCGTTGACAAATTTTACAGATGACTCTGAGACTGATTGCCCGACCTACTATGGGGTTGAGTCTGATGGACTAGATTTAGACCGTGGCTTATTGGTAGAGCCACTGGACTTTGCTCACCCTGAGTAGCATAGTTTAGTTAGGTTTGCCTGGCCTGCGAGCCAGCTAGTACATTTCAGTTTGTAGTATTTTTATACTTATACTATCTGAGACTCTGGATGTTGTGTTAGCTCTGACTTGTAGATTTTGGACTCGTTTCCTGTTTTATCTATCATATCTCTTTTCATGCTATTTACCTTAGTTTTGATTATGTGATTGAGACTGTATTGCTGTGTCACCTCCATTCGGAGTGTATATACTGTACAGGTACATTTATTTGTTTTAGTCATAGTATTTACAGACCTTATATACAGCGTTCTACCGCCGATTCTGCGGCGTAGGCTGGACGTAACCACGTGCTCGTGCCCCTCTTCAGGGTGCGGGTCGTGACACCTGTAAACTTTCTGTCTACTACCTGTGTATTAGTTCTAACCTGTGAGAGAAAAGGAGGAGGCCTTATATAAGCTCCAGCAACAACTGCTCGGTTAGCACAATGTTAGGGACGTGATAGTAACCACCCCGAACATGGAGCAACCGCTCAGAACATGTAAAGACACGTTCTGCTGCAAGTTGTGCCACTCACGTAAACAGCGTAATTTGCACTTTATGCACACAGCCCCTTTACGCACCCTACGCACTCTACGCATACTGCGCACGCTGCGCGCACTGGGCTGCGTACTGGGCTGCGTAACTGGGCCGGCGTAACTGGGCACGCGTAATGGGCCGCGCAAGTGGCTCGCGCAACGAGCGCAACTTAAGCGCACTATGCGCCTAGCGACGATGCTGACGTGCTAAGTGCAAAGTGTGCCAACAAAATGCCACATTACGCCTCATGAGCCCTTGAGCCCGAGTCCGAGCCCGAGCCTGAGTCCGAGTCCGAGTCCGAGTCCGAGTCCGAGTCCGAGTCGCTAAGCCCCTACGGGGCTTAGCTCCTATGGAAATAAATTTTCCAAGAGCAAAAAGCATGAATGCTTTAATTGTTGATTTTAGTCTTTTTTCTATTAGAAAAATAACCCCACATGGTAAACCCATGTGCACCTCCACACCACATGTGCATCTCCAATAATAGCAAAGCTAATATATAGAGATACAAACTCTTTATTTTTTTCCGATGTGGGACTAAAGCTTTCTAAAGGAAAAACCAAAACTACAACAATCCCCCACATATCTCTATATATATGGGTATAAGTGTTCCCCACAGTAACTGTCCATCATGCATTAGGAGAGATGTCGCTGACGACTTGAATCTTCCCGTATGGATCAAAAATCAGACTATAATACAAGAATGGACTAAGCCTTGAATTCTGCATCATAGCTGAAATTCTTTCCACTCACATAATATAGTTATATGTGCTTCTGGCTACACATTAAAGGCCCTGTGCCAGCCTGGTTTCAGTGTATAATTTTGGGCGTCTACAAGTTTACCCTCAAGAGACAACCTGATATCTCTTTCCATACACTATAGGTGAGTTCATTATAAAGAGACATGGCATGAAGCGCTTTGCGCTTCCCTTGCGGTGCTACGCCGCTATGACATGGCTTAAAGACGAGGCCTTACCCCGTACCGGGAACCTCATCGTAGTGTCATACTACTGTAGCATGAGGCAACTGCCTCTTTGTGGTGCCAAACTACCCATCATGAAGCCTTAGGCTCCCTTGCGGTGTTACGTCGCAACGACATGGCTTGCAAGGCCGAGGCTTTATCCCTAACCGGGTACCTCATTGTGGTGTCGTGCCACTGTAACATGAGGAACTCCTCCTCTTTGTAGTGCTGACTACACCCCCTCTTTATTTTTAACATACATCATTAGGCTAACTGCCTATTTGCGGTGCTACGCCGCTGTGACTTGGCCTGCTAAGCCGAGGCTTTATCCTATTCCTGGGCAGCACCCCACATATAGGAACCTCATTGTGGAGTCACCCCACTGTAGCATGGAGTTTTACTCCTTGTAGTGCTGCTCTACCATGCTTCCTGTAAAGCACACCAGGCATTCACTCTGCCTGAGAACTCATTAAGGCAATTAAGCCAACCTTCCTACAGGAACCATTTTTCGCAGAAAACAACTGTAGAAAACAGTGGTTGTAGGTCCGTAACCTCTCCATGCCCAATAGAATATGTACCCACCGTTCCTGATATTCTTCCAGTTAATGGTCCTCCCTTGAACCAAAAGCTAGATGCCTAGTAGATAAATCTTTGAACTAATAGCATAAAACCTTATGGTAGGAATACAATAACTAATATCAGAATGCCTTTAAGCCCATTTTACATGCTGAGTCATCGACCAGCTGGCGCTTGAGGCCCTTGGTGAACGGATCCGCCAGGTTTTCCTGACTCCGAACATCAATCACTGCAATTACACCTCTCTTAATAAGATCGTGTACTGCCCTGTGCTTTAACCGCACAGTCCTCTTCTTTCCATTGAAAAGGTCATTTGATGCCACCGTCGCAGTCGCCTGGTTGTCGCAGTATATCGAAATTGTCGGTATTTGCGCCCCAACCACTGAAAGATCATACATGAGCTCCCGAAGCCATTCTGCTTCCTCGGTTGTGGTATCAAGTACAAAGAACTCAGATTCCATGGATGACCACGAGAGCATAGTCTGCTTCTTCGATTTCTACGATATAGCAGCTCCACCCATTGTGAAAATATATCCACCTGTGGACCTCTCGCTCTCCAAATCTGAGCACCAACTGGTATCACTGAAGCCTTCCACTACCTGCGGATCTCCGCTGTAGTACAGTGCATATGTCTGAGTCTTCTTGAGATATCTCATAACCCGTTTCACAGCCTTCCAGTGTTCAACACCAGGGTTGCTCGTGAAACGACTCAGCATTCTCACGGCAAAAGCTATGTCAGGCCTTGTGGCATTAGTATCATACAACAAACTCCCAATTACGCTTGCATACTCCAACTGCCTGACGCTTACCCCTGAATTAGGCTTCAGCTTCACATCACACCTGTACGGCGTATCGATCCCTGGAAAATCCCGATACCCATAACGAGTGATCATTTTCTCAATATAATGAGACTGTGACAGCGCTAGTCCAGTGTCTGTCCGGATGAACTTGATCCCTAGGATCACATCAGCTTCCCCCAAGTCCTTCATACTGAACTTGCCCGAGATGAACCTCTTTGTCTCCGTGACACAGCTCATATCCGTACCTAGGATAAGCATGCCGTCCACGTACAGACAAATGATCACACCTCTTCCATCAGCAAACTTCGTGTAAACACACTTATCTGTCTCGCTGACCATGTAGCCATTTGACCTTATAACCTTGTCAAATTTCTCATGCCACATCTTGGGAGCCTGTTTAAGACCGTACAAAGATTTTACCAACTTGCAGACTTTGTCTTCAAGACCCTTGACGACAAATTCCTCTGGTTGTTGCATATAAATCTCTTCGGTCAGCTTGCCATTTAGGAAAGCCGTTTTCACATCCATCTGATGTATCACCATCTTATGTATTGCTGCGAGAGCAATCAACATTCTGATGGTGGTCATCCGGGCTACTAGAGCATATGTGTCAAAATAGTCAATCCCCTGCTTCTGAGAAAACCCCTTGGCTACCAACCTAGTCTTGAACTTGTCAATAGTTCCATCTGCTTTCATCTTCTTCTTGAAGATCCATTTGCATCCGATGGGTTTCGTTCCTTCAGAAAGATCAACCAACACCCAAGTGTTATTTGAGGTGATGGAATCAATTTTATTGTCAATCACCTCCTTCCAAAAAACTGCGTCTCTGGTCTTTATCGCCTCATCATAGGTAAGCGGATCTGCTTTCACATGATAGGTGACAAAGTCACTTCCGAAGTCCTTCGGCCTCCTCACACGCTTAACTGACGGCTCAACTTGTTCTGGTTCAATCGTTGTTTTAACAACATCTTCTTGGACCACATCTTCATTGAAGACTTCAGTTTGCTGCGCACCCTCATTGTTCTCCGGTACATCCGCAAGAACAATATTCTTGTGCCTTGCAAATTTGTCTTCAAAATATTCTGCGTCGCGAGATTCAATGATATGATTTGACTCAATATCAAGAAATCTCCGAGCATCACTCTTCTCGGCATACCCCAAGAAGATCGTCTTAGTAGTCCTTGTCCCAAGCTTCTGAATCTTCAGATCTGGAAGCTTGACATATGCCAGACACCCCCACACTCGAATGACATTCAAGTTAGGTCTGACCTTGAACCAGAGTTCATGAGGAGTAACGTCTGAAGTTGCATGTGGCACTCTATTTAGAATAAAAGTGGCCGTCAATGCAGCTTCACCCCAGTAGCATTTAGGAAGGCCAGCAGTCAACAACATTGAGTTAATCATTTCTGTTAACGTTCTGTTCTTCCTCTCTGCTACTTCCGTTTGATTGAGGAGAGTACGAAGCCGTAGTCTCATTGACAATTCCATGTTCTTTGCAGAACGATACAAATTCATGAGACCTGTACTCCCCACCTCGATCACTTCTTATTCTTTTGAGTTGTTGTCCAGTCTGCCGCTCAGCTTCGGCTCTGAACTCCTTGAACTTCTCGAATGCTTCGTCTTTAGCCTTCAGCAAGTAGACGAACACATACTTAGAGAAGTCATCGATGAAGGTTATGAAATACTTCATTCCGGCCTTTGTAGAGAACTGTTTGAAGTCACAGATATCTGAGTGTACTAACTCCAGAAGATCTGTACTTCGATTAACCCGAGGAAAGGATTTTCTTGTGATCTTAGTTTGAGCACAAACTTCATATTTCTCTACCTTACCCCCACATATGGAGATAAGACCTAGACTAGACATTCTGTTTATTCGTTTACAATGAACATGTCCTAGCCTATTATGCCACAACTCAAGAGTATAAGCAGAAGGAGTGACTTCATTAATTACATTAATTATATTGGACTGATTTACAAGCTGAATCTTAAACATTCCTTCGGTATAAAAAGCTTTCCCGAAATATGTTCCCTTGATAGACATCACCATCTGGCCAGCATTGATGTCCATCCTGAGGCCTGCATTGCAGAGTAGGCCTCCTGAGATCAGGTTCTTGGTGATAGCAGGTACGTGCTTCACACCTTGAAGCATCAGAGACTTCCCCGAAGTCAGCTTCAACACCATCGTCCCGATCCCGAGCACTTCAGCTTGTGTCTGGTTCGCCATCATAACCACTTCAGAAGTAGGTGTGTAGGTGGTGAACCACTCCTTACTGGAGCAGACATGGCAGGAGGCTCCAGTGTCTACCCACCAGTCAGAGTCAGTCCTTACCGCATCAACCAGCGCAATCATAGCAACAATATCAGTGATCATAGATACCTTACTAGGTTCTCCTTGCTCTGATTGCTTGGTCTTTGCTTTGTACTCATTCTTAAAGTGGCCCTTCTTGCCACACTTGAAGCAAGGCATCTGAGACTTTGGCTTCTTTTTCTTGAAAGAAGTTTCCTTGACTTTCAGATTGTCAGGGTCCTTCTTCTTGCTGTGGGAAGCCGCCTGCTTTCCCCTTGGTTCCTTGGTATGAACCAGATTGGCGTTAGCCAATTGCTTGGATAGTGTGTCCACCTTCAGTTGAGCCCGCATCTGGTCCTCAACATAGATTTCTTGCAAGAGATCTTCAAGGCTGATCTCAAGCTTCTTCCTATACATGTTTGCATAGAACTTGCTCCACCCAGCGGGGAGCTTTGAGACAATCCCTCCAACAACAAATTTATCGGGGAGGGGCATCGCCTCGTCTTCCAACTTCTGTCGCAGTTTCAGAAACTCCTTCACCTGCGGCAGCATAGACTTTTCGTCCTCAAAAAATCACTTGTGATATTTTTCAACCACAAATATTTTACTGCGGTTCTTGTCTTCTTCGTAGAGTTTTTCTAGAGACTCCCATATGTCTCTAGCGATAGTCTTCTTTGAATAGGATTCTGCAAGAGAATCTTCCATAGCATTCAGGATAAGCAGCCTGCAAATACTATTTTTCCTTCTCCATTTTGCTTGCAATTTAGTGGCCGCGGTGATTGCGGCAGCAGACCCAACATCTGGAACAGTAGGTTCTTCCTCCAGAAGCACGTGATCTACGTCTTTGAGTTGAAGGGTGAGATATACCTTCCTCTTCCAGACTTGGTAATGTTCTCCATCAAATTTTTCTAACTTACAAAAGTTAGAATTGAATAGTGAAACATTGACGTTTTCCATCGTAGCAATAAAGCTTTGAGATTGTTCTTGCCGGGGCACAATTTTTCGATGGAAAACTAAAATTTCGTAACAATTGTACAAACAATCGTTATTACGTAACAATTCACAAAAGGTACGTAAGAGAAATTTCAACTTGTGCTACACTTCACAGAAGGTGCACAGAACGTAACACTTCACAGAAGGTACGTAAGAGAAATTCTACTAGTGCTACACTTCACAGAAGGTGCACAGAACATAACGCTTCACAGAAGGTACGCAAGAGAAATTCAATTAGTGCTACACTTCACAGAAGGTGCGCTAATAGAATGCAGATAATATCAACACAAACACTTCACCGAAGGTGGGCTAATAGAATACTGATAAAACCAACAAAGAAGATGACAGGCGAAAGGTGGAAAAACTCCTGCTGGGGTGAATGACCACCGTTGCTCAAAGCTTTATTCGCCCCACATGAATAGCTTCCAGGAACCAGCAAGTTCGTCGGAGAACTTGGAACACTGTTGCTCTTCTGACTCTTCGGATGAACACGAACTCCTGTGCAAAACTCAACGCTGGTACAAAACCTCTCTTCTCTCACACAGATTCTAAACACCTGTAAACTTTCTTTCTACTACCTGTGTATTAGTTCTAACCTGTGAGAGAGAAGGATGAGGCCTTATATAAGTCCCAGCAACAACTGCCCGGTTAGCACAATATTAGGGACGTGGTAGTAACCACCCCGAACATGGAGCAACCGCTCAGAACATGTAAAGACACGTTTTGCTGCAAGTTGTGCCACTCACGTAACTAGCATAATTTGCACTTTACGCACATATCCCCTTTACGCACCCTACGCACCCTACGTACACTGCGTATGCTGCGTACGCTGCGCACACTGCGCGCACTGGGCTGCGTAACTGGGTCGGCGTAACTGGACGCGCGTAACGGGCCGCGTAACGTGATCGCGCAACGAGCCCTTGAGCCCGAGCCCGAGCCCGAGCCCGAGTCCGAGTCCGAGTCCGAGTCGCTAAGCCCCTACGGGGCTTAGCTCCTATGGAAATAAATTTCCTAAGAGCAAAAAGCATTAATGCTTTAATTGTTGATTTTAGCCTTTTTTTCCATTAGAAAAATAACCCCACATGGCAAACCCATGTGCACCTCCATACCACATGTGCATCTCCAATAATAGCAAAGCTAATATATAGAGATACAAACTCTTTGTTTTTTCCGATGTGGGACTAAAGCTTTCTAAAGGAAAAACCAAAGCTACAACAATTTGTTCTTCCCCAAACTTGAGAGCTTCCATTGGGATTTGATCTCTCAAATCAATCCATTCTTCCTCCATTCTTCTCAATCCATCAAGAAGGAGGTGCTAGCAAAGAGTGAGAGCAAGGTGCAAGGAGGGGTGTCCAATTTCAAAAAAAAATTCTGTCGGAACCGTGTCCTTTTGAGTGTATCATTGGGATCCAACTCCCAATAGGTATAACCATCTCTCTAATCCACTTTTTCTTGCATTTTAGCTAGATTTGAATCCATAGGATCCATCCCCATGCATGAACCACCATTAGATTTAATTTTGAGGCTCTCTTGAGTTCTCTTTAGAAAGTTGGGGTAGTTTTGGTGTTCCCATGGAGAGTTTCCAATAGGAGGCACCCCATGATTTTCTTAAGGGCTGAAATACAAAATTAGAATTTTTAAATCACATATTTAACACATATATAAAATAAAATGTGTCTACCTAATAAATCAATTTTCGTAAATACGGAGATGGCCGATACTGGATAATGTATTACGAGATACAACAATTTAAATAAAATAATTTAATGTATTATGAATTTGAGGTTATGACAGTACTTTCTAAAGCTATATATATATATATATATATATATATATATATATATATATATATATATATATATATATATATATATATATATATATATATATATATATATTGCAGATGACCTCTAGCCTAGTGGTTAAGAGAGATGCATGCGGCCCGAGTGGTCAGGAGTTCGAAATACTTATATAAAACTTTATATATATATATATATATATTATCAATGGTTTTAATTCAATAAAGTTTTATATAAGTATTATAAAATAAATATTTTCTCAAAGGAGGTTTCACATACTTATTATGTTTCTAAAATTATGTTCTTAAATAGTGTATAAATTTTTTCTAAAGTAATTTCTAAAAAATGTAATTACTCTTCTAAAAATAATTTCCCTCTTAGACTAGATTGTCCAATTCTTGATCATGTGGCTAATCTAATCGTATCCTATTTTCTTATGAATCCAGACTTCTTCATATCGACCCTAGCTAATTGGAGTATTCTGGAATCAATGGAATTTTTTGTTTCATCAGGTTATAAGGACTCCAGGCGAGTACATTTTTTGTTTGTTTCCAATATTGATAGTTACTCTATTGCATGACTAGTACTAGTGATGTGCTAATTTATCCTGGACACGCTCGTTACACGGATTAGCGACATGAATTTTTAGTCATGATACCATGTTTTTATATTTTATCGTGTTATTCATGATCATCATGTTAGAGTTTTATTGTACCATGTCGATTCATGAGATGAAGAACATAATAAAATTACGGAAGCGTACCTGAATCCATTGCTAGACTTGATGGATCTTGAAGCGAACGTCTCTTTATTGGGGTTTGATCTTCCAACCCGCTACAGCCCTTAATAACAAAGATGAAATCTTTGTTCCTCTCTTTGTTGATGGGGATACAGAAGAGAATAGAGAAACCCTCTCTTTGGTGGCCGTATGAGTTGGGGACCATAACCCTAATGAATACACATATTTATATATGTGTTGATATTTCTAATTTGGCCCCTCATCAAATTAGAATTATCTCCGGTATCTACACATTAATTCCATGACAATTATACCCTTAAGCCAATTTCCAAATAGACCACTTTAATTGGCTTAATTGTTTAGATAGCCCAAACACAATTAATTTTACATGTGTTGCCCCTTAATTATTTAATAATTCCAACAATCTTCCACTGGGCCACATATGTAACCTTATAATTGTGTTAACCTTAGTGAGCTCATAAATTGCTATCTTAATTCTTAGGGTATATCCGGACAATCTCGTCCATTAACCATATCAACATAGGATCAAAGCGACATTCGTCACATATAGCGTAACTAAACCATCAATGGTCACATATACTAATATAGCTAAATGACATAGATCAATCATGGATGCGTAGCATGGAAATTACACGCAATGTGATCAATACATGTCTATTTCCAACTGGTCCTCCTTAACTTTAGTGAGACCAATACTTTAACATAATGAAAACAGAATGAACTGAATTTCCATATATCTGATCAGATAAATATCCAAAAATACTTTAATACATAAATGTGTCCAAAACCAAATAGCACCCAGATACATAAAATACAAACTCCCACTAAACTGACATATCATCAAATGAGATAACACCCATATGAGCAGTGTGCTCATAAAAGACCTTGGGTGGTAACCCTTTTGTGAGCGGATCCGCTAACATGGAGTTTGTCCCAATGTGCTCTATGGACACTTCACCATTCTGAATTTTCTCCTTCACAACTCGGAACTTTATGTCAATATGCTTTGACTTATACGAGCTCCTGTTGTTATTAGAATATAGTACTGCTGATTTATTGTCACAATATAACTTAAGTGGTCTTTCAACACCCTCCAGAATGTGCAGCCCAGTGACAAAATTTCGCAACCATATTCCATGATTAGATGCCTCAAAACATGCTATAAACTCTGCTGCCATAGTGGACGAAGCTATGAGTGTTTGTTTGACACTCTTCCAAGATATAGCTCCTCCAGCTAACATGTAAACATAACCTGACGTGGATCTCATGCCGTCTTGGCATCCAGCAAAATCGGAGTCGGAATACCCTATGATCTCCAGCTGATCCGATCTCCTATAAGTGAGCATGTAATCCTTTGTTCTCTGTAAGTATCTCATGACCCGTTTGGCTGCTTTCCAATGATCCATCCCAGGGTTACTTAAATATCTGCCTAGAATTCCAACTATGTACGCAATATCCGGACGCGTACATACCTGAGCATACATTAGACTCCCCACAGCTGATGAATAGGGGATCAATTGCATTTCCTTAATTTTAAGGCTATTTTTAGGGCACTGATTGAGACTGAACTTGTCTCCTTTAGTGACTGGGGTGTCACCTGGTTTACATCCTTGCATGCCAAATCTTTTAAGCACTTTATCGATATAGCTCTTTTGTGATAATCCAAGAATACCTCGAGAACGATCTCGATGTATTTGAATTCCTAATACAAAAGAGGCGTCACCAAGATCTTTCATCTCAAAGTTATTTGATAGAAATTTATTAGTGTCATGCAATATGCCTATATCATTTATGGCAAGCAGTATGTCATCAACATACAAAACCAAAAAAATAATTTTACCTCCCACTGAATTTGTGATACACACAATCTTCAACAACGTTAACCTCAAAACCAAACGAGGTAACAACTTGGTGAAATTTATAGTACCACTGACGAGAAGCTTGCTTGAGTCCATAAATGGATTTTGTCAATTTGCAAACCATATTCTTTGGATCTCCCGACACAAAGTTTTCTGGCTGCACCATATAAATAGTTTCGTCAATGTTACCATTAAGAAACGTCGTTTTGACATCCATTTGATGTAACTCAAGATCAAAATGTGCAACAAGTGCCATGATTGTTCTAAAAGATTCTTTCGAAGAAACCAGAGAGAAAGTTTTTTTAAAATCAATCCCTTCCTTTTGAGTAAATCCTTTAGCTACAAGACGTGCTTTATACTTATCCACATTACCCTTCGAATCCTTCTTGGTTTTAAATATCCATTTACAACCAATGGGCTTCACATCTTTTGGTAATGGGACAAGTTCCCAAACTTTATTGTCTTGCATAGACTTATACTCATCATTCATTGCATCAATCCACTTTTGAGAATTGGAACTTTCCATGACCTGACGGAAGTTGATTGGATCATCTTCCAATATTCCATGGTCTTTCTCATGTTCCTGGAGAAATATGATAAAATCATCCGAAATTGCATTTCTCCTTTCTCTAGTGGACCGTCTTAATGGCATCAATTCTTGAGGTTGTTGAGTTTGTTCCTCAGGAACAACTGCCTCATCTTGAATGGAGGGGGCCTCTATGTTGTCTTGTTGAGGTAGCTCAACATTGACTTGTAGAGGTAAATCAACATTGTCTTGTTGAGGTTTCGGATTCACTTCTTGATCAATGACAGGTACAGAAACGTGCACATCGTCAAAAGTGATAGTAGGGATCGTAACCGATTCCTCCTCAAATACAATGTCCCTAACTTTATTTCTTCCTCCAAACTCAACATCCTCAAAAAATATAGCAGTCCCCGTATCAAAAATTATCTTTTTTGTGGGATCGTAAAATTTATAACCCCTTGATCATTCCGCATAGCCAATAAAGTAGCTGCTTACAGTTTTAGGGTCCAATTTCTTTTCATATGGCCTATAAGGCCTTGCCTCAGCTGAACAACCCCAAATATGTAAATGCTTCAAACTAGGTTTTCTGCCTGTCCAAAGCTCATAAGGTGTTTTTGCAGTCGCTTTAGTTGGCACTCTATTCAGAATGTAAGCTGCTGTTTTAAGTGCTTCACCCCAGAGTGACTCTGGTAAGGTAGAATGACTAATCATACTCCTCACCATATCCTTAAGAGTCATATTTCGTCTTTCAGCTATACCATTCATGCTAGGTGATCCTGGCATGGTGTACTGTGGGACGATTCCACATTCCTCTAGAAATTTAGCAAACGGTCCTGGACGTTGTTCACCTGATCCATCAGATCTACCATAATATTCTCCACCACGGTCAGACCTGACGACTTTTATTCTTCTGTTGAGTTGGTTCTCAACTTCAGCTTTAAATGATTTGAATACGTCCAAAGACTGTGATTTCTCATGAATGAGATATAGGTAGCCGTATCTAGAATAGTCGTCTATGAATGATATAAAATATTCTTGACCAGTCCAAGAAGCCGAAGGGAATGGTCCACAGATATCAGTATGAATCAATTCTAAGACTTCTGTAGACCTATTGGCACCTAATCTCTTTGTTTTGGTCTGTTTTCCCTTTACACATTCAACACAGACATTAAAGTCTGTGAAATCAAGGGAATCCAAAACCCCATCAGACACAAGTCGTTCAACTCTATTTCTAGAGATGTGACCTAATCGCTTGTGCCATAATGAGGCTGAATTTTTATTATTAATTTTGCGTTTAGTACCACGTGACTCCACATGCAAGGTTTCATTGTAAGATACAATAGTTTCAAGTGAATATAGATTATCATAAACATTAAGGAAACCATTACCAACAATATTTGAATTTAAAGATAGACTAAACTTATTGTTTTCCAATGAACAATGGTAACCAGATTTGTCCAGTAAGGAAACTGAAACTAAATTTCGTCTAAAAGACGGTACAATAAAAGTGTCTATCAAATCCAAATAATAACCGGTTCCCAATAATTACCTAAAATGTCCTATTGCTTCCACTTCTACCGACTTGCCGTCACCCACATAGATGTATTTTTTACCATCAATTGGCTTTTGGTAGCTCAGACAACCTTGTCTAGAAACACTAATATGGGTAGTAGCACCAGAATCTAACTACCATGTGTTTCTAGGTACTGAAGCTAAATTAACCTCAGAACAGACCAAATTAAGAAATGTACTTTTCCTTATGTGTCCTGACTTATCACAAAAGAAACAACCCTTAGTTTTATATTGTTGTTTCTTTTGAGCTAGGACCTTAGCAGCTTCTGTATTTCTTTTCTTTTTACCCTTAAAATTTATCCCATTAAGCATGAAAATTGAATTCGTATTGGCAGATATTATAGCAACATTAACTGAAAAGAGAACAAAAATAAATAAACAAATATGCTCTAATTAATAACCAAAGAGTAAAATATAGTCAAACAAATTCAAATAATGGTGAACCCCATCTCAAGATACCTAGTACATCGTTAATATCAAGTCTTTGGATAGTGATTTTAACTGCAAGTGGTACTCTTGGTGTAGTGATCAAACGTTGACAATAAGTCATGTCAAATAATAAGCATATCTTTGGATCGGGTTATTATTCACATGTAAACTGTATAATTGTCACACATTTATCACCACAAGTATGTGTGCAATTCGGCCAAGTATTAACCTTCTTTTGGGCCGGCTAATACCCGCATGAATGTACACACATAAACATCAAACATCTCACATAGACTATCTACGCAAGAGAGGTCACTTTGGTGACATCTTGTTTCAATGGGTCTATTTTGGAATATTAGAAAACTATTGCTAGTCACAAAAGGCACCAAAAAAAATTGAATGTTGACTAAATTTTACAAAACTGAATCATATCCAAAATTTTATGTACATGCATATTTAAATTAATAAATAATCAATCGATTAGATTGTACTGAATATGTGCATCAAAAAATTACATCAGATAATCTTTAAAAATTACACAAAAATTTATCTATTATATATATATATATATATATATATATATATATATATATATATATATATATATATATATGTATATGTATATATATATATATATATATATATATATATATATATATATATATATATATATATATATATATATATATATATATATATATATATATATCCAGAGAAGATAATATTCTTCTAATAAACCTTAGAGAAGGTAATCATCCAATGCCATTATTTTATACAATATTTAGATCCAGAGAATATTGTACTGATCCAGAGAATACACGTAAAAATATGCAAACTTATTAGAAGAATATTGTACTGATCCTATATTCAGAAGCTTTTCACCTGAGAACCTCTGCATATTTAATACATATATGCAAAGTTATATATCCATATGCATAAGTTTGCATATAAAGCTTAGCCGATCCCATCCAAACTTAAATCGGATGATTGTACTAGTACTAATCTAAGCAGTAGTGGTATATGCATAAGTTTGGATGGGATCCATATGCATAAGTTTTCATAAGTTTGGATGGGATCGCCCACCTAGGCATATAAGTATGCATATAAAGCTCTTCAGAACAACACTTGTACTAGTACTAATCTAAGCAGTATTGGTGGTGCTGGAGATCGCCCACCTAGGCACATGATCAAGCTTGAAAAAATAGCTGATAGGTATAGTACTATCCGTCATTTCATTTGCAACAAAAGACCATATTACTCTGGATCATAAAAAAATTGATCGAACAATCAAAACCCTAAATTAAATTAGATCTTACGATCTAGGTTCCTAAACAACAACAAAAATTAATCTAAACCTTCAATCTCATAAATCAAACAAGGAGGCTCTGATACCACTTGTTAGAGTTTTATTGTACCATGTCGATTCATGAGATGAAGAACATAATAAAATTGCGGAAGCGTACCTAAATTCATTGCTAGACTTGATGGATCTTGAAGCGAACGTCTCTTTATTGGAATTTGATCTTCCAACCCGCTACAGCACTTAATAACAAAGATAAAATCTTTGTTCCTCTCTTTGTTGATGGGGATACAGAAGAGAATAGAGAAACCCTCTCTTTGGTGGCCGTATGAGTTGGGGACCATAACCCTAATGAATACACATATTTATATATGTGTTGATATTTCTAATTTGGCCCCTCATCAAATTAGAATTATCTCCGGTATCTACACATTAATTTCATGACAATTATACCCTTAAGCCAATTTCCAAATATACCACTTTAATTTGGCTTAATTATTTAGATATCCCAAACACAATTAATTTTACATGTGTGGCCCCTTAATTATTTAATAATTCCAACACATCATGCTCGTATTATTGTGTATTATAATTTATGTGTAGTGACTTGATCCATGTGTAGTAGTCGGACGGTGAAGTACTAAGTAGATATGTCATCATACCGGTAGACATTGCTTTATTTTATATTTACATGCTTGTGGACCTTGAGGATGCTTGTCATACACACCACGTATGATTAAGCAAAATCCTATCTAGACCTTGCGGTGTAGTGTCTCAGCCGATCACATATTGAAAAGTGTACTTCAAATCACTTAGATAGTTAATAGTCTCCTTGTTCCATGCTTTACTAGCTTGTCTTTATAGCTCATGTTAATTGTTCCACTTTACTTTTCATGTCATATTTTATAGTTTGCTTATTTCATCATGTATTTCATGACTATTTACTTTTTATAGTCGTTATCATATATTTGGAACAGCATGCAATGAATAGTACTCGTTCCATTTATGACTGGAAACTATTTTTTCAGCTAAGTCGATTGCTACTCTATGCACTTGGACCATTGGGAGAAATATTAATATATTTTTAAGGCTGATTCCAGAAACTAGATAGATAGATTATTTGATCTTAAATATTGGATCTTATATTTTTAGTCAAATGTAAACTTGGCATTGTAATTTGATTTATTTATTGTGAATGAGCAATATATTGTGTACTTGTATTGATCATTAAGGACTAGACAACGTTCTACCGCCGATGTCACTACGTAGGCTGGACTTGGCCACATACTCGTATCCGAAAAGCGGATACAGATCGTGTCAGTTGGAGAGACAGACCCTGAGAGAGGGTATCTGGATTCCAGATAAAGAAGTGCTTTGCATCCGTAAACCAGAGAGTACGTCATATTAGTTTGTGTTTTTACGATTGGTCCGTAAGCCCATAAATATCCACCAAGTTTCTCATTCCAGTCGCGTTTGTTAGAAGAAGAAAATTTTCTTGAGCAATTTAATAATAGTTTTGTTGAAGGCTTCGGCTAACCCGTAAGCGGTAGTATTATATTGTCAAGGCTACATTCTGGGTCCAAATTTTGGCACAAAACCGCTAGAAGGCATGACTTGTAAATTATGGAGCATTATCATGTATAATCCTTCGGGAAACTTCGAACCGGTAGATAATATGGTGTTTGACAAAGCTGATGACATTGAATTCTTCACTTCACTGAATGGTACAACTTTCGCCCATTTGGAAAAGTTATCAATTATTACTCGAAAGAACGATATCCTTTTATAGAAGGGGATTATAAGACTGACAATATCTATACACCATGCTTCAAATGGGCCACGATGTAGTAGGGTATGAGAATTCCAATGGTTGATGTATGAAATTTGTATTTATTTGACATATCCTGTATTTTCTGGCATATTCCTTGGCATCAACTACCATGGTAGGCCAATAATTACCCATTCATTTGAGGTGATCCTAAAGCATAGTACCTTCATGAGCCTCTCAGAGAGATTCTTTTACTTCGGCACTTGACAAGCATCTAAGCAAAATTCAAATCATACAAATGTCGATATAGCATCTTTGTTACGATCATAGTAGAACCTAAGAGATCGTCATTGAATAGAGATTGCTTCATTCGGATCATTTGCAGAGACAACATAGTCCATGAGTGAAAACCTCCAATCTATGAATTTGAAGGATTTCTTTGTTGTATAGCTTCGGTAGACGTTAAGATTATTCTTAGCACAATATAACTGACGATCCATCTCTGTAACGGACTGTTGCATCTTGACTGGCAGGCTAGAAAAACTGCAAATCATGCTAAAGCATCCGCTTCAGTGTTCTGCAATCGAGGCACATGATCGATATATAACCATTTGAAAGCTCCAACTAACTCATCAGTTGCTTAATAATACGGGTTGAGGTCTTCATGTCGTACTCCATAATCACTCTGAACTTGACTAACAATCATCTTAGAACCGCCATAAGCTTTAAGGTAATCTACCCCCAGTTGACGTGCTAACTGGAGTCCGATGAGTAAAGTGTTGTACTCCACCACATTGTTTGAACACGGTTCCACCGTAGAGTACGTCCGATGAATTACAAGATTGTTAGGGAAGACAAGCACTACCCCCACTCCTGCAATAATGTTGCCTTTTGGTCCCGTTCTCGATGCATCGTCAAAGAATATATTGCCAAATAGCTTCATCTGACGATGTGTTAGACTTAACACTTCGTCTAGGATGTCTTTGTACAATTTTGATATTTTCGGAATTGGATGAGCTTCTAGCCGAGAATTATGAAAGGGATCAACTCTGGCTTGAATCCATGTCCCACAAAACTAGAGCTGTCAAGACGGGCCGGCGGGGCGGGCCGGCCCGTAACCCACCATAACCCACCATTTGGCGGGGCGGGGCGGGCTGACCCACCATTTTGGCGGGCTGAAAAAATTCCAACCCAGCCCAACCCACCGGCGGGCCGCGGGCTAGGCGGGCCGGCCCGCTTAATTTTTTTAATTTTTTAATTATTGTTTAGTTTCTTAAAAGGAAAAAAAATTATATATATAATATTTTCTACTCACTCTCATATGCATCAAATTACAAGAAACATTATAATAGTAGATATTTCTTTAAAACACCTTCATTCATGTAAATAAATGACCAAATTTAATATTTTATACGTCATTACTTGCATTAAATGAGAATTTTAATTATTTATAATACATATCACATATATGTGCTAAATTAAAAAATTAAAAATTTTATAAAAAAATAGATGGCGGGCCAACCCACTTGGCCCGCGGGCTAGCCCACCGCGGGGCGGGCTACTAGCGGGCCAGCCCACCTAGGCCCGCCTGTTTGGCGGGCTCCTAAATGTTCGGCCCAACCCACCTTTTTGGCGGGCAGAACGGGCCGGCCCAACGGGCTTAGCCCATTTTGACAGCTCTACACAAAACCCACTTATCCAACAAATTAAGTTAAGTAACTTTAAAAGGAGACTGTTGGCTGATATCCAATGTGGGACTAAAGTCTCTACTTATTGAATCATATAGGCATTAACGTGTTGTTCCAAACAAGCACCGCAACCAACAATATTCCATCAACCATTCTGGCAGTGCAGCTGGGCAGGGATCAGCATATACATATTCCGTTCATGTAAACCTAATATACTCAACCGAGAATTTCATGCTCGCCAACCAAATGATCAGAAGTGTACAATAATATATATATATTATCGAAGACATGATTCCATGGTTTGGGGTTAGGGATTATCATAACATAAAAAAAGTATATCAAGAAAATTACCAACCAACATTCTCATACAAAAGATTGTACGAATCGATCAACGACCATAAACTACTAGATAGCAACACTGGTGCTTGTTCCAGTTTTCCATATTGAAGGTACATTAATAAAGTGATGACAACTCAACTAAGTTTGGTACAAGCATAAATATACAGTATCGAACTTTTGCGACGAATAGTTCAATATAATATTTAGCAACATATTCGTACTGTCCTGATCATGGGCATCACGATTCAGAGAGTTAATAGTTCACGCGCAAAAATTTTCTTTCAATTGATTACCTTTGATCTGTAGAACAAGTCAAATTATGAAGAGAGCCTGCTGCACCAGTCTTGCAGTACTCTAAGAGCATCTCCAACCCTGTAAGGGCCTGTTTGGTTGGGTCCAACTGAGGTGAAAGTGGGGACTTTTGTGGGGTTTCACCGGATGTGAAGGAAGTTTCATTGTTTGGTTCGGCTGAGTAAATGGACTTAAAGTGGTTGATGGGACTGCTCCGCAGTCCCTGTCTCCTCCGAAAACTCTTGTTTGAGTTCCGCTCCATTTTTGCTTGAAGTCCATGAAAGTGGAGGAGGGAGACTCTTGAGAAACCGGAGAAGTGCTCGCTGGGTGCGCTCTTCCGCCGTCCGTTGCCGTATCTAGTGGTTTTCCTCCCTCTCTAGTGATTTTCCTCCCTAATCTAGTAAATTTTTTTCTGGATCTAGTAATTTTCTGCTCATTTCATCCCAATTTTTTCCGATCTACAATTTTTGGCAAAGATCTTCCATTTCTTGTATATTTTCTTATGGATCTAGTGATTTTCCTCCCCAATATCTGTCGATTTTGTTTTCTCTAGTATAAATCCGTCATTTTTTTTATAGATCTGTCAAATTTGTCATTGTTCGACAAAATTTCATATGGCAAATAATTGGATATTGGGGAAAAAATCACTAGATTCTAATATTTGCTTATAGATCTGTCATTTTTTCCCAAAAAATTTGGGAAATAAATCAATTATTTGTAATATTTCATATGGCAAATTTCATATGTGATTTTCCTCCCCAATATCTGTCGATTTCTTTTCCTGTATAAATCTGTCATTTGTTATACATCTGTCGAATTTTTCATTATTCGACAAAATTTCATATGTAAAAAACGGGAAAAAATTGGGGAAAAATCACTACATAATGGGTCGATCTGTCAAATTTTGTTATGGATCTGTCACTTTTTTACATATGAAATTTTGTATCGTATGTTGGAATGGAAAAAAAATATTGGGAAAAATATTGGAAAAAAATAATGTTTATAGGGTTGCCCGAGAGTACATTTTCCATCGGGCATGGCTACATAATTTCATGCAAGACAAGTAGTCTTGTAGCAATCGACTGCATTTTCTATCTTTGTAGCATGGTGCTGTTTTCTGTTAATTCAATGCTTCATCTATGCTTTTCATATCTTTGTAGCATGTCGTTCTACGTTGTTTTGAAAGGAAGAAAGCCAGGGGTGTACACAACCTGGCCTGAATGTCACATGCAAGTGAATGGGTTCAAAGGCGCTTGTTATTTCAAGTGCCGAGATTATGAGGAGGCAATGGGTTACTTCCACTCTAATTACAAGGATGAACGATGTGGAAATAAGGGGGAAGAAGTGTGCAATGGCCACCCATCGGCCATTATTGTCACTTTGGGTTTTCTAACATTACTTGTATCGATTTTAGTATGCATATATTTTATGTAGAACCAACTTATTTGTGTAGACCCAAGTTCTTTTTGTCTGCACCTATAATGTAATGACAATGTAATGACAATGGATATGTACTGTTTGGGTGCAGGAGTTGTCTTCGAATGAGCTACGAAGGTGCATCCTAATTACAAGCTAAAGTTGGTGGCCTCCCCTACCAATGTGGTGATGGACGGAGGTAGCCAACTTGTAGCCTAGTTTTAGACCATGATGAGGAAGGTGCAACCTTTGAGTCTAAAATGCCATTTCAGTCCCGACAACACAAATGAAGAAGGTGCCCCACGATGAGAACCAAAACTTGATGGCCTCCCCCACCAATTTGGTGATGGATGGAGGTAGCCAAGTTTTTAAATTGGCGATGATGAGTGGGATGGTGAATCCTTTGAGCCAATCACTTTTTTTTAGTCTTGTGTTTGGGTTTTTTTAACTGATTTCAGTTTGATGAGTTTTGCTTTCTTGAAATCATATATATGGGCTGTGATGAGTTTTGATTTCTTGAAATCTTATATATGGGCTATGATGACAATGCATAACTTGGTGACTTCAATTTTTTCTGAATTTGGGGGCACTTTCTATTTCCTTGTATCTTCTTATTCCTTCCAGTTCTTATATAATATGTGGGCGATGATGAGAATGCATTATGGACTATGATGACTTGTGTTTCAATGTGAAACAAATAACAGTACATGTTCCCAGCAATATGACATGTTCCCAGCAAATATGATACATGTGGCAATTTTATGTTACGCAGGAATTTACATTTTTGATATGTTCTTCGTATGATGATATTTTCGAAGAAAAATTTGCTACATTCTGAGCCCATAATGTTCTCCTGAACAGGTTTTAATTTTTTTTCAGATTTCATACTCTGAGTTCATAATGTCCTACATGTGGCTGGGAACATTTCCATTGCTGGGAACATGTAATATTTGCTGGGAACATTTAAATATTTGCTGGGAACATGTCATATTTGCTGGGAACATGTCATCTTGCTGGTTTTCTATATCATATTTGTAGGGAACATGTATCATATTTGCAGAGTAAATGTATTCTTGCTGGTTTTCTATATCATGTTCCCTACAAATATGACATGTTCCCAACAAATATGACATAGAAAACCAGCAAATATGACATCTTCCCAGCGGACCCAGCGAGCACTTCTCCATGTTCCTCAAGAGTCTCTCTTCTCCACTTTCATGGACTTCAAGCAAAAATGGGGAGGATGTCATATTTGCTGGGAAGATGTTCCATTGTTGGTCTTATTTTCTTATAATATATGGGCGATGATGAGAATGCATTATGGGCTATGATGAATTGTGTTTCAATGTGCATATGATACATGTTCCCAGCAAATATGAGAATGCAACATTCTGAGCCCATAATGTTCTCTTGAACAAGTTTTGCTTATTTTCAGTTTTCATACTCTGAGCCCATATTGTCCTTGTGAACAAGATTTTGTTTCGTTGTATGATATTGCTGGGAACATGTCATATGCCTGGGAACATTTCCCATTGCTGGGAACATGTAATATTTGCTGGAAACATGTCATATTGCTGGGAACATGTCATATTGCTGGTTTTCTGTATCATATTTGCAGGGAACATGTATCATATTTGCAGAGAACATGTATCCTATTTGATTGGTTTGCCGGACCTATATTTTGTACAGAGGAATTTTCTTTCTTGATATGTTCTTCATATGATGATATTTTTCGAAGAACATTTTGCGACATTCTGAGCCCATAATGTTCTCCTGAACAAGTTTTATTTATTTTCAGTTTTCATTCTCTGAGCCCATATTGTCCTTGTGAACAAGATTTTGTTTCGTTGTATCATATTGCTGGGAACATGTCATATTGCTGGGAACATTCCCCAGTCATGGGAACATGTAATATTTGCTGCGAACATGTCAATTTGCTGGGAAGATGTATCATATTTGCTGGAAACATGTATCATAGTTGCTGGGAACATGGATCATAGTTGCTGGGAACATGAATACTTGCTGGGAACATGTCATATATGTTGTGAACATGTGTTAATTTCTGGGAACATGTATCATATATGCTGGGAACATGTCATCTTGCTGCGAACATATATCATATTTGTTT
>JANAVB010027599.1:5593509-5601600 GCA_029216955.1 Iris pallida
ACATCCAATAGCACTTGCATATTCTAATTGAGCGATGGCTCTTCCAGAATTCTTTTCTAGTTTAACACTTGGATCAAATGGGGTGTTCACTTCTTTGAACTTTAGGTGTTTGAACTTGTCTAGCACTTTCTCAACATAGTGTGACTGTGTAAGTTCAAAACCCCCACTGTTTTGAATTACCTTGATCCCCAAAATAGTGTCAACTATTCCAAGATCTTTCATCTTGAATGTGGAAGTTAGAAACCTCTTCGTTTCTGTAATTCCACTCATCTCGTTGCTAATGATCAACATATCATCAACGTAGAGACAAAGAAATATCACAATATTTCCATATACTTTAGTGTATAAACACTTATCACAAACATTGTGAACAAAGCCATTAGAAATTATGGCTGAGTCAAACTTCGGATGCCACTGCTTTGGTGCTTGTTTTAATCCGTACAAGGATTTAACAAGTTTGCATACCTTTTGTTCATTTCCAGGGAGCACGAACCCTTCCGGTTGCTCCATGTAAATCTCCTCATCGAGATCTCCATTTAAGAATGCTGTTTTGACATCCATCTGATGAACATTAAGATGATGCAATGAAGCTAACGCAAACAATATTCTAATTGTAGTCGTTCTTGCTACTGGTGCATATGTGTCAAAATAATCAATTCCTTCTTTTTGTCGAAATCCTTTGGCTACTAATCTAGCCTTGTAGGTGTTTAAAGTACCATCACTATGATACTTTCTCCTGAACACCCACTTACATCCAATAGGTCTTGACCCTTTGGGAAGATCGACAATTTCCCAAGTGTGGTTAGACATTATAGAATCCATTTCATCTTGGATAGCATCTTTCCAAAAAGATGAGTCTCGCGAAGCTATTGCTTCCTTAAAGGTTTTAGGATCATCTTCCACCTGAAGAACGATAGGAATCTTTCGAATAAATTTCTCTGTATTTCCTTCCACTAAATAAAAGGAAATAAGTTGAGAATCTATTTCGTCAGGTCCTAGATCCTTAGCCTTTCGAACTCTCTTGCTGATCCGAAGCTCGGGTTGTTTTTCAACTAACCGTGAAGAGCTCTCCTCACGAGACTCTTCATTAGCAGGAATTTCTGGATCCTTATTCTTAGAAATAAGGTTCTCAAAAAATTCCACATCTCTGGATTCGACAATAATGTTAGACTCTAAGTTTAAAAATCTATATGCCTTACTATTGGCAGCATAACCTACAAAAGCACTTTTGATTCCACGAGGACCTAATTTGGTCCTTTTAGGATCCATATTTTTGTAATAAGCTATGCAACCCCACACTCTAAAATAACTGATATTAGGCTTACGGCCTTTCCATATTTCATATGGTGAAATACCAGTTTTCTTCAAAGGAATTCGGTTCATTATATGACATGCAGTAAGTAAAGCTTCTCCCCACAAATTAAATGATAATTCGGAATGCATTAACATTGCATTTATCATTTCTTGATAAGTTCTATTTTTTCTTTCTGCTAATCCGTTCTGTTGAGGTGTCCGTGGTGCAGAACATTCATGAATAATACCGTTTTCTTCACAGAAGGTATTAAATTCAAAAGAAAAATATTCACCACCTCTATCACTTCTTAGTGTTTTAATCTTTCTACCAAGTTGATTTTCAACCTCTGATTTATATATTTTAAAAGCATTAAAAGCTTCATCTTTATGCTTTAATAAATATACATATGTAAATCTAGAGCAATCATCAATAAAGGTAATAAAGTATTTATTACCTCCTCGAGATAATGTGCCATTAAATTCACATAAATCAGAGTGAACTAAATCTAGTAGATTGGTATTACGCTCTACACTGTGAAAAGGTTTCTTAATCATTTTGGATTTTGCACAAATTTCACATTTATCTAAATCTTCAGAATTGCATGAAATTAATCCATATTTAATTAATCTTTTCATAGTGCTAGTACCTATATGCGCTAATCTACTATGCCATAAAGAAGAAGACTCAATCATGTAAGCAGAAGTAGAAACTTTATTGATATTATTCTCAATGATACAAAGCTTTATCATACCCTCATCGGTATAACCCTTTCCAACAAATACACCATTACGGGTCAAAATTAATTTGCCCGACTCAAAGACAGATTTTATTCCTGGTTTACCCAACAAGACTCCACTGACGAGGTTCCTACTCATATCCGGGACGTGAAGCACGTTAGTCAGAGTTACTTTCTTCCCGGAAGTGAATTGGATTTCCACATCACCTGTTCCCACGACCGATGAATGTCCTTCATTTCCCATCTGAACTTCTTGTCCATCATTGACTTCAGAGTAGGTCTTGAAAGCTGCTTTGTCGTATGAAACATGAACGGTAGCACAAGTATCGTACCACCATCCTGGAGCCTTCCCTTTGACCGTCATAAGTTTGCTCACCGTAGCAATTATGTCATCTGTTTCAGTGAGATTTACCTCGCTGTTTTGGGTCTTTCGAACCCGACAGTCTCTGGCATAATGTCCTGCTTTGCCACATACAAAACAGCCGGTCTTGGGTCCTTTAGCGGTGCTGGAATTCTTGAACTTTTGTTGGTCCTTCTTAGGACCGAGAAAGTTCTTCTTTCCTGCAGGTTTCTTGCCTTTTGCGCTCACCGCGTTGGCTTTGGAAACTCCGCTGTTATCAGATTTCTGTCTTTCCTTCGATTCCTCTTCGATTCGAAGGTGTTTTTGAATCTGTTCTAGTGAGAAATCCTCAGAGCTGTGAAGTAGTTTCTTCCGATAACTATTCCAAGATGATGGTAATTTAGTAATTATAGCACCAACTTGGAATGGTTCCGGAAGTTCTATTTTCACTGCCCTGAGTTTGTTTACCAGAACTTGTAGTTCATGTACTTGGGCCAGTATTGGCTTTGTATCAACCATTTTATAATCAAAATATTTTGATATTAGAAATTTCTTTGTACCTTCTTCTTCTGCTTTGAATTTGAATTCCAGAGCCTTCCATATGTCAATTGCCGACGGATTTTCTGTGTATAGATCATACAGTCTGTCTGACAGGGTGTTCAGAATGTGACCACGGCACAGCAGTTCGTCCTCTTTTCTCTTTTTGCGTTCTGCCTTGACCGCATCTGTATCTTCTGCAGTGGGTTCTGTAATGGGTGGCAGATCTGGATCAAGGACGTAGTAGATCTTCAGTGCTGTCAGAAGGAAGATCATCTTGTCCTGCCAGCGTGTGAAGTTTGTCCCGTCGAAGCGATCTAGTTTGACTAGATCCTGATTCATGACCTTGATGCTCGAAATCGCAGCCTCGGACGCCATTATTTGAAACACTTTAAGATTGTTAGAAATTGATTGAACTTCACTGACCAGTTCTGCAAAATTGAATACGTCGTCGAGGCTTGAATCGTGCATTAGCAGCACTTTCCTTAAAGTGTTTCGGGCACTCCTCTAACGTCTTGGAGTCAGCACGCCAGAACACCCAGGATAAGACAGCCTTTTGCCGGAGGTTCACTAGACGCTGTGAGACACCGGCGTAGGGAAGAACACCTTTCTGGAAAGTTTAGAAGAGAGAAGTAAGAGGAATGAATGCTTGAATTCTGTATCTTTGGACTCAAAATTCTGTTGTATTTATAGATGAATTGGTGTTGTTTCGTGAAGTCGCGACCCTTCCGAAACAACATTCATTCATCTTTTCACATATTCATTCACCCTTTCGTTGAGTGGGCTGCTGCAAAAAATAGGAATTCTCGGGGCGAGAATCGCCGCGAGGAGCCCGAGGCCCGTGGGCCGAGCCTACGCCGCTCGCCCGATGCCACGTTGCCTAAGTGCACAAGTGCGTCTACAATGCGCCACTATCGCCTCTACGCCCGAGCCCGTGCCCGAGCCCGTGCCCGAGCCCGAGCCCGAGCCCGAGCCGGAGCCGGAGCCGGAGCCGGTGTTGCCGGTGGCAACACCGGCTACATTTTCATGAAGAGGCTAAAACAACACTTGTCACCCACTAACAACCCTTTGGTTGTTTCACACTCCTCATAGGTGCACCTTCCTATTTAAGCATTCTTAAATCCTTTCTCATTTTCCGATGTGTGACTAAAGTCCCTTTACTTCCTTTTCATCTTTTAGAAACAACTAAGGAATTAATTCCAACATTGTTGTTACCAGCATTGCTCATTCCCACGGAGCGGTAACGCATCCCCCTTTATCGATTTGAGGGTTAGGGTGACACGTTGTCGCTTTCGCTTTCATAATGATATGCAAGGAGCGCGTCTTAAGGAAAGAAGGTAAGGAGATTTTGAAAAGGAAGGTCAAGGTACCGGCTTGGATAGTTGGACATCTTGAAAGAGGCTTGGCCGGCGAGATGACTGAAGACCTTCTGCTGAAAAACATTCTCATTCCGCCTCAGATTCGTGAGACTTGTTTCGTGAGAAAGATTATGTGTTGGCGAATAAGTTGAATAAGGGAAAGGAAAATGCTCTCTACTATTTTCTTAAGTCGTACAGGGGCAGAATAACACTCCGATCGAGAAAACAAACCCCTGATCTTTGCCGTTCAGAAGCTCAGGCATTATCTCAAGGCACACCCCCCGTCCCCGATTACTCTCCTCTCTCACACTACTTCCCAGATGAGGAGGTCATGGCAGTCAAAATTCTGAAGCCTTGATAAATTTCGATGGTACTTCTCGAGGATCCGGTGCTGGAGCAGGAATCGTGTTTGTCACCCCAGATCCTCCTGTCCTATTCATTTTCCCTCACATCGACGACATCGAACAACACAGCAGAATACGAGTCCCTTATCATCGGCCTAGAGCTTGCGTTCGATATGCACATCGACCCTCTAATCGTCTACGGGGATTCACAGCTGATCATCCGCAAGCAAAGAAAAGATGAGAGATTGGCCTTTCTCGACGGGATAGGAATTGGATCATATATATATAATATATATATATATATACATATATATATATATATATAATATATATATATCTAATAATAGATATATAATTATGACTCTAGCCTAGTGGTTAAGAGAGATGCATGTGCCGAAGTGGTCGAGAGTTCGATCCCCGGTGGAGGCGAGTTCGCCACAATTACCCATTGTTATATATCTATATATATATATATTATATATATATATATATATATATATATATATAGGTGTGTGGTCCCCAATTTATACGGTCACCAAAGAGAAGGTTTTCTTTTTCTCTTATGTATCCCACAACAGGAAGAGAGGGACAGAGAATTCGGATTCATCGTTGTCATTTAGGGTCGTAGCAAGTGGAAGATCAAACCCATAAAAGGACGTTCGCTACAAGATCTATCAAGCCAAACAATGGATTCAGGTATGCTTCCGTAATTTATTTAGTGTTCTTCATCTCATGATGAACATGCAATAATTTTTAACAAATAGTATCATAGCCTTCCTTGTTTGATTCATGAGTTTAAAATTTTCAAATTCAATTTATGTTGTTGTTTAGAAATCCTATATCATTCCACCAAAACTATGCTTTAAGACATGAAAAGGCAAAGGTCAAAATACCCTCTCCTCACTGTCGCGGCTAGAGTGAATGAACCTCTTTTTCAAAAGACTAGTCTAAACCGGTAGCGGAGGGAAAAAGAAGAGTGTGCGTAGAAACTATATTATCAATGTTAAATCCGGACCATTATCTGAATAATAATAAGATTAATTCGATTGGTCCCTGAGCTATTGAGTAGTAGAACCGAGTGCTATTTGATTGTGTTAATTAATATAGGTAGGTGGAGAAAGTTTCCTCATGTGAGATCCCAAATACTCTATTAGCTTAATTAGATTACACTTCTAGGTCACTACAGGAGAGCCAAAAAAGGGAAAAAAAATCGCACTTAATTACTTGTTAGATAAGTTATATGCACTACGCATCAACATCCGTTGTAGTCTAGTTGGTTAGGATACTCGGCTTCACCCGAGAGACCCGGGTTCAAGTCCCGGCAACGGAATTGTTTTGTTCCTTTCCTTTTTTTCCCCTCTTTTTGTGCATACATTTTTTAAAGTTAACATGCACTAAAATACCTTCACTTTTCACCCACTTGTAAGTCACTACTACATTGACATTAAATGGTTTATATAATATTTCTTCCAAAATTACTAATGTAAATTGTCTTTTTTCTTTTTTTGCTTTGAATTAGGAGTATTCATTGTAGATAAGTATTTTTTTTGGTTTCTTCTAGAGGACATCTGATGATTACCTTGGAAAAAAAAATTAAGCACAAAGAAGTCCTCGTAAGCATTGTTTGGTTGAAAAAAAACATATATATCCCACACGAAAAGAAAGAAAATTTTATTTTTATTAGTTACGTTCAAATGCGTCGACGTATCAAATTTTTTAATAAAAATAATTCTTCTAATATTATAAAATATTAGATAAAAATTTAAATTATACTAAAAAAAGTTTATATAATTTAAATATATTTTCATTAGGATTTGTTATAGAACTATTTTTAAATTTTGAATTATGGTTAAATAAATTTGAATATGAATATATTTTAATTATAATTTCTTTATTTATATGTCTATAGGCTTAAAGATATGTTTAGGTGGTTAGAAAGATTTTAGATTTTTCTTATGAGGATATAAATACGCGATAGTTAGAAGAATCGTAGATGTTTTTCTTTTAAAATTGAGGATATACATATGGCTTACAAGGCTCATTTGATATATATATATATCTATATATATATATATATATATAGAGAGAGAGAGAGAGAGAGAGAGAGAGAGAGGAGTGATCTAGTACCATCCGTGTGATTTCATATTATGGAATCACCCTATGTTACATCACTTGGATTTGCATTAGGTGGATGAGATTAAAATGTGGTGGGGCCTACACCTTTAATCTCATCCTTTTAATTCAAATCTAAGTGATGTAACATAGGGTGGGTTTGAATATATATATATATATAGATATATTATATATATTATATATAGATATATATATAAATATATATATTTTTTGAAGCAATGGGACTTGTGGCGAACTCGCCTCCACTGAGGCTCGAACTCCCGACCACTTGGGCCGAGGCATCTCTCTTAACCACTAGGCTAGAGGTCATTTGCAAATATATATATATAATATATATATATAATATATATATATTATATATATATATATATATATATATATATTATATCCATTTTCTTGTGGCCGCAAGCTTGGGACCGTGGTCGCCCGCGACCACCCAGCCATATTATATATATATATGAGGAGAGAGAGAGAGAGAGCATCCGTGAGCTCGGATTACGCATCGGCAGCGAGGCGGATGAGTTAAAATGGTCCCTCGAGGCTTCCGGGGCATTCTCTGTGAGGTCGGCGGGAACCGCCATCCGGGACCCAGCCAGCCCACTCCCAATGGCGCACTTCTGGCATTCCTGCATCCCAAGAAATGGTCCTTCCTATTGTGGAGAGTCCTCAGTAAGAGACTGCCGACAGATGACATCCTTACCACCATCGGGATCAGCTTAGCATCAGCTTGCTCCTGCTGGTCCGCGCGCCAGTCAGAGACTATCGATCACATATTCCGACAGGGGGAGCTGCCGGACAGGACGGACTTCCCTTAACCAACTTTTCAGCATGGAGCAAGGCGGCGGACGCTTCCACGATCTTCTGGTTTCCTGGGGTTCTGCTTTCCACGACCACCAGATCGTCGCAGCGGCCGCCACTTGGGTCATTTGGAAGAATCGCAACAAAGCGAGATACGAAGGTCACCAATACTCGGCGAACCAGCTCCTTCGGGAAATTGCCCGACAATGCCGTAAGCGGCAGCACCCAGTGTTCCCACAGCCCGAAAGTATTTTGGTCGGTGCTCCCCTGGTAACGGCGATAGCTTCGCCCTTTCCCCTCCCTTTTTTGTGGTATACCTGTATAGGCATCGGCATTTTGCGCCTTGTATCGGTTTTCTGCTGTCTTCGTGGTCTTTAATAAATTGAGGGAGTTTTTCCAATAAATATATATATATATATAATATATATATATATATAATATATATATATATATTTAATGAAAACCTCCACTTTTATAATCAAGGCTCAAACCTGCCGAAGCCTGAAGGGAGTACAATGACAAAAAAACTAAAAGCGACCAAAAAGGCATGG